>RCUC01119247.1:0-179762 GCA_003697995.1 Taxidea taxus jeffersonii
TTTTTTTTTTTTTCCTAGAAAATATTTATTTTCAATTATTTTCTACTTTGAGATAAATAATTGTATTCAATATGAATAGATAGATATCTAAGCCAATAACTGCTTAGTGGTAGGCATGATATTCATTGTTAAAAACAGGAGGGATAACTGGGTACTGTAAACTGAAAAATTTTATCATCTCCTTAGGTGACCTATGTCTGTGGTTCACTTTCTGTGACAGTATCAGTAATAGAAGTTTGATAGATGATGATGATTTTTTTATTCCAGTAAGAAAATAGGAATGGTTAAGGAAGAAAGTAACTTTTTTGTATGTCTTATAAAAAGATAAAAAATTTCACAATATCAGTAAAAATTATTAAATACTGGGAATAACCTTTATAAGAACCTACATGAAGTGGAAAACCTCATTAAGAGATATGAAAGAGAGTCCCAGATAAGAAATCTAAAAAGCCATGAAACCAGACAGTATATAAAGCAGTTGTGTTTAAGACATTGGACATCAGGCAGCCAAAGATGGTGATGCCTAAGAAACAGAAAATCGGTGGGCCCTCTGATTGCCCCAGCTTTAATGCTGTGCAAGAATTTCCAGGCTATGGCCCCCACACACAGGGGTGCACATGTGTCCAGAGGACTCCTGAGTTGGAGAGATTAGAGAATCCAGGGAGATCAAGGCGGAGTACCAGAGAAAGAGGACTAGAGATCTGCAGAGGTTTATTGTTGAGTATTAGACAGAATTTTCATCAGCACATTCACGTGAGGAGATTCCCCAAGGCCCAGGAAAAGACTGCTCAGAAGTGAGCCCATGTTCACCACACAGGGCTGGGTGGGGGGCCTCTTCTCACTAGCCATACCAAAAATCCTCATAATTTATGGGGTTATTGAGTAGAGGATACAGAATGATCTTAGATCTGTAATGAGAATTATTAACCCTTAACCAAATGCAGCTCTGATCCTGCCAGAGATTTTATAAACAAGACCAGAAAGGGATCAGGTGACTTTCAAGTATTTTTCAAGCATCAGAGAGCAAAACTTGAGAATATTTATAGAAATTCAACAGTATCCAGCACCAAACAGGGTAAAATTCACAATGTCTAGATTTGAATCAGAGTTTATCAGGCACATAAAGAGAAAGGAAAGCATGATCCAGGAGGAGAAAATTCAGTCTATTAATCTCTTAAGCCAAAGCTGACACAGGTGTTAGAAGTAGCAGAGAAAGATACTGAAACATCGTAAATGTATTCCCGGTGATCAAAGCTAAATACATACACGAAAGATATTAAAAGGCAGATGTCAAACTTCTGGGGACAAAACCTATAATGTCTGAGATGAAAAACACATTGGATGGGTATTGGCAGATTAGGCATGGCAGAAAAAATGTTAGTAAACTTAAAGGTATAGTAACAGAACTATCCACAATGAAAGGCAGTTAGAAAAAAAATAAAAGGGAATCAGGGACGCCTGGGTGGCTCAGTTGGTTAAGCGGCTGCCTTCGGCTCAGGTCGTGATCCCAGCGTCCTGGGATTGAGTCCCACATCGGGCTCCTTCTCCCTCTGCCTCTGCTTGCCTCTCTGTCTGCCTGTGCTCGCTCTCTCTCTCTCTCTGACTAATAAATAAATAAAATCTTTAAAAAATAAAAAAAAAGGGGGGAATCAAACACAATGAAATGAGGACTAATAAGTTACAGGACATCTTCAGCTAACTTAGTGTATGTGTGATTGGAATCCCAAGGGAGGCGGGTCAGAAAAATATTTGAAGGAATAATATTGAAAATGTTTTACATTTGATGAAAACTGTAAACCCACCAAGGCAGGAAGCTCAGCAGATGCCAGGACTGGACTTGCCGGCCAGAGCAGTAAGGAAAACCAACACAAAAGAAATAAAAAGGCATATTAAGTGAAAGACAGAAAGATGTCTTTTTTTGAGGATGACACGATCACCTATGTAGAAAATGTGGCATTATATATTAAAAAGCTGCTAAAACTAGTAAGTGGACTTAGCAATGTTATAGGACACAAGAACAGTATTTAAAAATCTTAAGACCCTGAGCTGAGCATCTCATTATGCTTTATTGCTAAGCTACAGGAAAGACTCCTCTACTTGTTTTTTATTTTGTCTTGTTTTGTTTTGTTTTTAACCTGCTCTGACCCCTACTCACCAAAAGGAAAGGTCTATTGAATTGAGAAACTCTTTTGTTACATGACATGTAACCAGTTGCTTTCTTCATCACCCCCCTGAACTGAGTATGACCCCTGCCTGCATCTTCCCACAAAGGGCTTAATTCCCCAAATTGTTTGGCTTCAGATTTCTTGACTTGGTTTATCGTCACTCTTGTGTTGGCTAACTATTCATTGGCCCTGTCCTTTAGGAACTGTGCAGCTCACCACAATAACAGTTACATTTTTGGCTCACATGAAATAGTCTTGAATATTTTGGCTAAAATAAGTAGAATCCCTTTTAGTCCCACACTGCTTAAGCCTCTGGGTCCTTTTATCTTTTTCTTAACATGTTTCAGTCTGGATTTTTCCATTTCAGTATTTTGTTTGTTAAGAAAGTTGTGGACTGATTCCACTTTTGATTATTCTTTTTTAATTTCATGTAGGAAATTTATAAAAATAAAATTGAAAGCCTAATTATTTATCATCACATCTCCAAAAGAAGAATCAAAGTAGTTCCAGGAAGGGTGTAAGTGACTTACAGGTTTGGTGTTTTTTTTCCCCATAACCATTTTTTTTTTTCACTTTGAATGTAAGATTGGGCTCTGGGCCAAGATATGGAAGTTTATTATAGGACTTGGTTGTTTATTTTCATGCAAAATAGATGTTTTTATACCAGCATAAAAAGTTAAAGTTGTGGGGGATAGTCTTATCTGGAGTGGCATAAAATGGATGTAGGACCTCCATTCAAAGAAAAAAAAGCTTTACATCTAATTTTAATGGGCATGAAAATTCTCTCTTGGATTGAATTATGTTGCCTGACCTGAGAGGAAGAAATGCAGATGTGCCTTTGTTATTCAGAACCAGTGTAGGTCTCTGCCGACCTGTGTCCTTAGTCATAGTATCTCACTGTTGCTAGCTCTACTCCACAGTAGCCTGTCTGCACCCAGGTAGTATTTTGTCAAATATTTTCTCAAATTTTAGTGTTTCATGTTCAAGAAAACTCCTAACAGTTTCATTTATCCCAGTTTTTGAGAGACTGTTGATTGCCCAATGATTCTTAGTGCTTTACCAGGAAGCCATGACTTTTAAAAGAGAGATGACTTGAAGAGGCATTATTTGGGTTTTTCTGTGACCATGGTGAGTGCCTGATAGTTTCAGAAGCTTTTCCAGCTGAAATTATTTTGGCTGTGTCCTGTAGTGTAAACATTTGGGGAATTCTAGGACCAGCCAGAGAAACAAACTTTCGTAGTGAAATGGAACAGGAAGTTGCATGGACGTTGGGTTGCTCTTAGAATCAGTCACCAGGCGGGCTAGAGATGGGGCAGGAGCAGAGTGAGGTGAGCCTGCTAGAGCCAAATCAGCCCGAGAGCCAGTCCTGCCAGAGTCCTGCTGCTAGTTCAGCTGGAGCCAGGGTGCTATTGGAGCCACTGCCCTGACTGGCAGTGGACGCTGCACTGCTCCCTGGGGCCCGGGCTCCGCTGTGCTCCACCACCGCTCCTGTTAGATGAGTGCTTTAGCCCCGTTCCTTTGCATCACCACCCCCAGACCCAAAAATCCAGAGTACGTGTGGCCAGTGGTCACACATCGTCTCCTACTTGTGTCCAGGGGTCTGCCTCCACTGAGACTCCGAGTGGAAATTCTCCAAACACAGGAAAATGGCATAGATCCCAGGCAGACAAAAAATGTCAAATATTCAGTCCAGGCAGGGCTAGTCAGGTAGTTGTTTGTGGCCTGGAATAGAGCTCCAGCTACCTGGTAGAGAAACTCTGGGGTGGTTCTCATGACCCATCCTGAGAGGCATTTCAGAACTGAAGTATTCTCCTACTTAGCAGGAATGGACATTTAAACCCTTGGTTTTGCTGTGATTTTGTGTTTGGTTTTCTTTAATTTGCTGTTCCTGATAATGAACTAGCCCTGGTAAATGTTCTGTTGGTCTAGTAGAATTCTGCTTTTCTACAGTGAGTACAAACATTCCCTGCTGTGTTTATTTGAAAAAGGAGCAGGCATTTTCTATACTTTAGTGGCATATGGTGCTAAGATTTTATCATACTTTCTTATAAAGAGCCAGGAAACTTTCTCTGCTTAAAAATGTGTGTTTATAAACAATAGGCTTGCAGTGAATATTCCCATCTGTTAGGTGAACATAATTTGTGTAGGAATTCCTGTAATAGGTGGAGTACTTTGCAACTTTTTAGTATATTTTTCCCTGGCGAGACATTAGACTAAAGAGATGGTACAAAACAGCATATGCCTAATATTCAATTTTCTATCTGCTCCTCCCTGTGGTTTGAAAACACTGCGATTTTTGTGCATTAGTACATAGGATTACTATAGAAATTCATCAGGATTTAAAATCTATTTAACATACTGCAAAAAAAAAAGAGAAAATGGAATGGGTAACAATTATATAAATATGGAAACGTTGCAATGATGAAACTGTTCATGTAGTTTTTCAGATATGTACTCCCATAACTTGTGTTATTTCATTTCCAAAAACTTTTGTTGACTTCATTGTAACTTAATCTCAAAACTCCTCCTTATTTATAATCATGGTATCTGACAGTTAAAGCTGCTCATCTTTCTAGCCTTGATTTGTAATTTAAATAAATGGCATTGACTCTCTGTGTTTAGTTCGATATTATTCTTATTATCCACACTAATTAATTTTTTGAAATGAGCCATTGCCCAGAATGGAATAAAATTTTGAAGATTAAAACTCAGTAATATTTTTTCATAGAAGATTCTATTAATCTTGTCGTGGGAATATCAAGATGGTTATCAGAGGGAAAACATACTTTGATTAACATTTGCTTAGTGCTGAATTACCTAGATTGTCCAAATGTTTTATTCACTTAAAAATTATGCCTTTAAGTTCCTTTTTCAGATTGACTAATTGGACATACTTGAGTAAAAAGATGAGCAATCAGCTGAATGTAAGCAATTTCAAGCTATGCTTAGGAACTGAGCCAAGAAAGCGTACTGTTCATGGTGCTTTTTACCTCATTTTAAAAAGTTTCTCTGATTATCCTTTGTGAGAAATATTTTTAAATTGAAGATAACTATTAACAGAACATCTTTGTAATAAAGGATAGCATCTCTGAGTTTTCTCTTCTTTGGGAAGTAGGCTACCATTTGATTGGGTGGTAGCTCTCTTTTTCTTTCTTGTGGTAGGCAACTTCCTATTTGTAAAAAGTGTCCAGGACCCAGCCTTATTCTTGATTTGTTTTTGAACACAGCCTAGAAACCAATTAATGAACTCTCTTAGGTCTTGTGAAAGGTTTGGGCTCTGGAGCTATAACACTCACTTGAAGTGGTCCTTGGCTATAAATTGTACTTGTTTATGGATTTCAAAATATCCTAAGTTATAAAACTAACAGTAAACCAAAAGCAGGGCTTTTATGGAATCTGTATCTTCTAACTACTTTTTTTCCTTCTATAAAATGTTATTGAAGTTTTTAGAAAGGCATTGATTTGAAGGACGTGATTACTTACAGTCATATAGCATTGAAAAATACCAATAAAGTCACCTTTCAGTTACCCACAACACTTTTATGTTTTTTAAGATTTCATTTATTTAGGGGCGCCTGGGTGGCTCAGTGGGTTAAAGCCGCTGCCTTCGGCTCGGGTCATGATCCCAGGGTCGTGGGATCAAGCCCCGCATCGGGCTCTCTGCTCTGTGGACAGCCTGCTTCCTCCTCTCTCTCTGCCTCTCTGCCTACTTGTGATCTCTGTCTGTCGGATAAATAAATAAAATCTTTAAAAAAAAATAAAGGTTTAAAAAAAAAAAGATTTCATTTATTTATTTGACAGACAGAGATCACAAGTAGGCAGAGAGGCAGGCAGAGAGAGAGAGAGGAGGACGTAGGCTCTCTGCCGAGCAGAGAGCCCAATGTAGGGCTCAATCCCAGGAGCCGAAGGCAGAGGCTTTAACCCATTGAGCCACCCAGGCGCCCCCGCCCCCAACATTTTTAAAGTTAATGTCAGTCCACATGCGGAGATGGAAGCAAGGGAAGTGTGTGAATTATTTTGGTGGGGGAGGGGGGTCTACAACAGTGAGCACAGAGGGGAATTGTGTCACCATGTCACTGCTTTCTTTGCCTCGATGACGCCATTATCTCACCCTGAAAGTGTTATTTGAATTTTTAGGTAGAATAACATGACATTATGTAAAGATTACTGCCAGGTCTAGGAATAACTTCTAGAGATTCTGAGGGAATTATAAACATCTTTTGTTGAAAGGTCTAGTTTAAGTGTAATGACCCATAGCTATTTCACATTTGTCATTTCTTCAGTGACTTGTGAGTGTTGTCTACTACATGCATGGCTGTGTGCTAGGCACCAGGGGCAAGTGATGGACAAGGCAGGTCTAGAACCTAGCTTGTGGTGCTACTTCCTGACAGCCTTGCTGGGGAGACAGACATCGATGATGTAATCTCACAAATAAATGGAGGTTGGTGAGTGTGTTGACCAGAGAAGAATTGCACAGACAATAGTTTACCAAAAATAAAATATTTGTTGAGCACTTGTGAAATGAGATGCCAGAGCTGCTCTAGATATAGAAGCATTAACACTTCTTTTTGGTATTTGGCAGGTATATTATCCCATCTTTACAGAGGCTTGATGCTGGGTTTTACCGCTGTGTGGTGCGAAACAGGATGGGAGCTCTCTTGCAGAGAAGATCAGAAGTTCAAGTCGCATGTATGTGTGCATTGGAAAAGTCTCCGAATGATAAATAACAGAAACAAAATGTCTGTGGGGAATGCTGATCAAAATCACTTTTAACCATTGTAGGAATCAAGATTCTGTCTTGGATTCTCTTTGAAACAGAGTAATTGCTAAAGGTTTTGGAAGATAAGTAAACAGCCAGTGAGGCTGGTCTGATGGTGGTGACGGGGCTAATGAGGTCAGTGTCCGTCCTGGCCATCCAGCAGTCAGGGGCTCTGTCAGACCCTGTGGAGGACAGAAATCAAAATATTAACAAGATGCCTTCTGCTTTATGATTAGCTGCTCTTAGCGTTTCTGATACTCAGATTCAAATGTTTTTCAAATAACAAATTAAACCCAGTTAGGTAAAATTTTGTCAGTTCATAATTAGTTCTTTCCAGTGATTTGTTTAAAAATCCTTTAGCTACACAATAGAAAGTAGATGGATAGTAATGTCCTAGATGGCATTACTGTTAGTGACTTGATGAGGTCTCTGTGAGGCAGACCCATTTTGGAGTAAAAGTAACTGAGGGAGGTACCAGAGTGCAGGGAGTTTGTGTTTGATGTTGTATTTAGAAGGAATTGGAGACAGGCTGACCAATGCAAAGCACTTAATACTTTTGTAGTCCAAAATCTATGAAGGGTCAGGTCTATCTAAAATGGCCTGTCTGCTTTATTATACTTTGAATTTACTACCAAAATGTCTTGTCATTGAAAAGAAAGCAGTGTTTATGAAGCTTTAAGTTACATGTTACTATGTTACGACAGGATTCAGAGAACTCTAGGGAGTTCCTAAATTGAGCTGTCAACCAATAACTAGAATGTTTTCTTATTTGTTTTTTTGACCACAGATAAGGCCTATAGTTTTCAGCATTACAATATCAAATAAAATAATTGCTCACTACTCTACTACTCTGTAATTACTAGTGACTGAGTGAGGTGCTGGTCCTGTATACATTTAGTTACATTTTTAATTAGGAAGGCTCAACTTTTCTGAATTGCTGTGAAGTTACTCAGCTAAATCTTTCTGCAGAATAACTGAGAACTTCTATTCAATTGAATAACTGAAAACATAATTAATACAAAGTTTACATCAGTACCCCAAACATATTTGAATAAGTTAACAGCTTGGAATTTATTATCATGTATTAAATACTATATGTAATATTATTTGGGGATTTTCTGTTTGGTTAATTATTTGTACCCTTGTTTCTATCATTTATCTCTGGCTCTTTGATGTTCTCTTCTTTCTCTTTTCTCCTCTTTTTTGATAACAAGTTTCACTTTGAAAATAACCGTGACTATTTTCCTAATCTGTTTCATTAGTTTGTTTCATCCCTTTCCTAGAATATTAAATGCTGCTTGTTACATAGGAAATAATTTCCTTTGAATAAAAACATGCATGGATAATAGAGATTTTCTATGGGCTATTCCAAATTTATATACATTGAAAGGAATACACATATGCCACGTGTGTATATATGCATATATCTGTATCTAAGCATAATGCAGACATTTTTCAGAAGTTTCAAATGTTGCTAATTTAAAAATTGGCCTCTTATACCTATATTCTAATGACTGGGGTTTTTTCTGTGACACCCATTTTTAAAAAGATGCTATTTGCTGGTAGCACAAGGACTGGAAAGAAGCCTGCTTGCCCCAGATTAAAGGAAACTGAACCAGGCAGCGGTAGCTGCCTGGGTGGAACCAGCCAGAGAGCCTGGGGAGCTAGGGGGGAGCTATGGGGGTGTTGTGGGGGAGCTGCTGGTGCTTCATTCCCATCTCTTTGGCAGTGGGATGCTTTCCCACAGTTTATTCCAATATTAAAATCAGTTGCAAACGTCTCATTGTAGTGTTGCCACGACACAAAGACCATGAAGTTCTGCTGATTAATGCATTTTGTGGGCACTTTGGAGGCACATGGCTCTGCCTCATGCTTCGCTTCACCCCCAGATCTGCACTCATCAGCATTACCGCTCAATCTCTCTTGTCTTACTGCTTAATTATAGCAACGTTGGTGACTTTGCTATAATGTATAGTTATTTCCATCTTTGACCCTTCCCCCTCCCCCAAAAAAAGAGTTTTCTGGAACTTAAAGGGTCTGATTTTTCTCTGCAGATATGGGAAATTTCATGGATACAGACCAGAGGAAAACGGTGTCTCAAGGACACGCAGTAGTTCTCAACTTACCGCCCATCACCAGCTGCCCAAGACCGCAAGTGACCTGGTTCAGAGAAGGGCACAAGATCATTCCCAGCAACAGAATGTAAGTTGCTCCAAACTTTAAAACACAACTCATTCCACTTGTTGGCACCATTGACCTATTATTTAATGAATTTCACTCTATCGGTTAAGCCTTGAAAAGAATAATAGCCTGGTCTGGTAGTCTTCCCCCAGTCCTTCTAAGCAGCGTTTTGGAAAATTTGGCTTGGAAATGTTTAAGCAGTTTAAAGCAATCGTCATGTCATGTTACTCTTCGGGATGCTGCGTGCCCAGAATAAAGCGTCCTTACTTAGTCATTACAGTCTGTTTTTCCCTTTCTTGAATGCACTTTTTGAGGTGTCATCGTCATCCCTGAGTTGTGTTTAGCTCCAAGTACTAATTTAATGAGTGCTGGTATTTACTTATAGAGCTGTGGGGTTTTCCCCCTCTTTTTACTGAGCCATGTTTGATAATACTTTCTCTGACAATAAAACAGTAATTACCGCTTATTTCTCTTTATCATTTTATCCTACCGTGACAGTTTTATTTCCCTTCGTCTAATTAGTGGTTCGCCCATCTATTGCAGAAGAGTTGCTTTGTGATTAGTTAAGCATTATTTCAAGGTGTTCCTGCCTATCCCACATTCAAGGTATTTATCTAATGCCAAACAGATTTTCTTCATTTAGAGCTTTAAGTGATTAAAAAGAACATTTGGTATATATTTCATAACTGGGCATTCTGCAATATAATTTAAAGATAATGTACCAAATATAAACATTTCAGGGATGAACATTTCTGAAAGAATCATGAAATGCTTATAAGCTTGGGCTAAAAGTCAAATACTTATACCATCAGATGGTTGCACTCATACAAAAATTCATGAGAAGAAACTGCTTTTGTTTTGTTCTGTCTTTCTAAAGCAGATATGTATATAAAATAGTTTGCTGAAAAGGTTTTAAAGGTAACTCTGGGGGCGCCTGGGTGGCTCAGTGGGTTAAAGCCTCTGCTTTCGGTCATGATCCCAGGGTCCTGGGATCGAGCCCTGCATCAGGTTCTCCGCTCAGTGGGAAGCCTGCTTCCTCCTCTCTCTCTCTGCCTGCCTCTCTGCCTACTTGTGATCTCTGCCAAATAAATAAATAAAACCTTAAAAAAAACCTGCCCATCCATGGGGTCCCTTCTCTAAACCAGGCTCCATCGCTCTTCTGCCTGGGCCTCTGAACCGGCTTGACACCAGACCATTCTTAGCCTTATTGAATACATGTTTCTAGTCTTGTTATTGGAAGAGGAAAAATATTGAACTGTATAAAGGCCATATTTAAAAACTTAGTAAAAATACTAATTACAGTAGAAAGTGGAATAACTTCTTTCCTTTTTATTTTATTAAGAGTTGCTTGGGTGTCCACATTTGTATTGATTCTGATGATAATAACTGCCTCTTGAGGTGGGTGAAACAAAGAACAGGAATCAATTTTTCATTCTTTTAGAAGGCTGTTAGGCTGAACAAAAGGCAGCTGAGGTAGACTCTTGCAAAATATTCTGGAAGTTTCTAGCATTGAGCACAGTGTGGCTGAGCCAATTTGGGTTGAATGCTAGGGAAGGGTGGGTGCTAGGGAGGGTGGGTAGATCGGACTAAGCTTCCTCTCCAAAGTCGGTGCTTCTAAGTAATGTCAGTGGGAGCACAGTCCGTGGTGGGAGGATTAGTCTAACAGCAGGCAGCTGTGCAGCCCGTCACTTGTTGACTTGCAGTCTAGCCACACTCACGAGGCAGCATTTATTCAAGAAGTATGGAAGGAGATGGAATGAAGCAACAGCTCTTAATTTTATAAGCTTTTCTTTTTCTACTTGCAGATTCTTGTTAAAACCATTCAATTCCTGGCTAGCCGCTAATGTAAAGATGCTAAGTAGGCTTTAGCCTAGTGTCCCATCAAACGGATGACCTGCGAAGCTATGGCTTAATCTCCAATCTCAGTGGAATAATATGCTGGTGACCTTTTTTTTTCCTTAGGAGATGAGATGAGATGAGGCTGGTTATGGATATTTCCACATTTGCAAGGCCTTCTGTTTTATATTTCCACCTCATCATCACCCCCGTATTTATTAAGTCCCTGCCATGCAAGATGTCATAAATCAGTGCCCGTGTGGTTTTCTTCCTAAGTGTATACATCATTCAAGGATAGATTGCTTTGTACTTCTAAGAAAGTTTGGCTTTAGATAGCAGTTGGAAGGGCAATTCTGCATGGCCCCTGCCCAGACAGTTGGCAGACAGAAGCCAGATGGCATTAGATCTGTTCTGCACCACCAGAAGTGTCCTTTAAAAACGGAAACTTTTGGCTAAAAGTGTTTCACTATAGGGAAATAGGTAAAGCTTCTATACCTGTTGTAAGCTGGTTAACTGAAGTCAGTTCCCTAATATGGCTGGGGAGATGATCCTTTGCCTCGGGGAGGAGCCTCATCTCGCCAGCCCCATATCCTTACTATTTTTTTAAAAGATATTTATGTGAGCGAGCGTGAGGAGGAGGAGCAGAGTAAGAGGGACAAACAAGCTCCTCCCTGAGCCCCAAACCCTATGCGGGGTTTGGTCTCAGGACAGAGATCATGACCTGAGCTGAAACCAAGAGTTGGACACTTAATGACTGAGTCACCCAGGTGCCTCACCGCTGTGACTTTCAGAATGTGAGCTTTTGGCTTACGATTAAATGATTTTTTTTTCATTTTCAAGGGAAATAATAATTCTAATGTTTCCTAACTTGAAAAGTCAGTTCAATCGCCACCTATTAATAATTTTAACAGCAGCTGTTATTGAGTACCTAGTTTAAACACATCCTCCCTGATCCTCACAGCTGTCTTCCGAAGAAGTATAATTAGTTGTGCTTCTAAAGATCAGACTGAGGATTGGAGATGTTAACCAGCCCACCCTAGGACACACTGCTGACCAATGTCAGAGCTAGGGTTCCACCCCAGGCCTGTCTGGCTCTGAGTCTCATGCTGTCTTCTGCATCACACTAATTCTTCTTTTCACTTTATTTTGCCGAACCTTCTTGGTGCTTTTGATATCTCTTTCCCTATACTTCTTATTTTCCTATTTCTCCCTTTTTAGAACACCAGCCTTCAATTTGAAATACTACAGGTTGCCGTGAGCACATACAGACACATTGTCCACCTAGCCCTGAGCCTGCCTACAAGTGTGTTATGTATTCGATGTATTGGGTCAGAAGTTTTTAACAAAAGAGAACGCAAACGTGGTTATCCAGTTAAGGCGTGGGCTTTTTGAAATTCAGAGGCCTTGTGGGAGATAAGGTGGAAATGATATGTGTATAGCACAGGGTAAGGGGCAGCAGGACAGAAGGCAGCTGCTGTGTGCAAAACCCAGCACCTGATCCCCGGCAGCCTGTTTGTTCTTAAGCTACACACTTGTGGAAGGAGGAGGTTTAAATTGTGCAGTAAAAAGAGCAGCAAAAATCCATCACCACCCCAGAAAAGTAGCTGAAGTGAATGTCCCCATGGTGGGTGTGAGCTGCTGCACATTCATGTCAGAATGAGGGTAAAGGAAAAACTCATGAAGTTCTGATTGCACTTTGGGCTTTTCCCCCATTCTTTCGCTGAGTACTTATTGAGGGCATACCAAATTCCAGGTGCTGTGCCAGGCACCGAATATGCAGCAGGAAACAAAAGAAAGTCCTTATCCTCAGGAACCCTGTCTCCAAGTAGAAGGAAACAGATGACATGCCAGCTGGTGATAATAGTGAGGAGAAAATGAAGCAGGGGTCAGAGTGGGGAACACAAGGGTCAGTTGGGTTGCTGTAGATGTAAAATCAGAGAAGGTGTCTCCCCAACCACCTTTTGAGCAGAGACTGGAACAAGTCCAGGGAGTGGGGGGAAGCCTGGAGTAAATCAGTGAGAAGAGTACCCGAGTTAAGGGAACGGTACATGTGTTCGAGGAAAGCCAGGCCGGAGCGAGGGAGAGGGCTGGAGATAAGGTTTCCGAGCTGGCTGGACCCGATTCCTAGATGCTGGTGACTTAGCCAGAGTGAGGACTTTGGCATTTGCTCTGAGGATTCGAGCAGAGCAGCAGTGTGATCTCCCTTGTGATCCTTCTATTAGGAATTCTGTGAGGAAGGGACTATAGGACAGCAGAATCCAAAACGAGGAGGCCCAGTAGGAGTTTGCTGCAGTAGTTCAGGTGACTCCGGTTTGGGGAGGGCTGGTGAGAAGTGGCTGATACTGATGTATTCTGAACAGACTGCGTAGGATTTCCTGCTGGATTAGCTGTGGTGTATGAGAGAAGGAGAGGAGCCATGGACAACTCTAAGAATTTTGGCCTTCACAGCTAATAGGATGGACTTACCATTTCCTGAACGGGAGAGATGATTTGCAGGCAGAGAAAGTTCTGTCTATATTTGGGGGTGGGTGCCTAAAATTTGTTTTGTACATGTTTGAGATGCATAGTAGATGGTCATGGGGATCCAGTCATGAGATAGTTGTTTATATCAGACTCAAGGTCAACAAAGACGTCTAGCTAAACTTGGGCGTTGTTAGTGTATTCGTGATTTTTAGACCTCTTTAATGCTCCATATGAAACACCTGAGTCAGTAAGCAAAGCCCAAAGAGTTCATCATATCAGCTGAGATGCTCTTGGTCAGAGGTCACAGAGGATGCGTCTGACTGAGCTAAATGACCATGAACTGGAGTACTTGAAGAATTTCAGAACCAAGCCAGTAGAGGGATGGGGAGAGGGTGGGACCGGGGTGGGAGGATGCATACCGGAACTGTGCTCTAGGCCAAGGCGCAGGGAGCCAGTCAGCACTTTAATGGCTTCCCAGGAATGTGAGGTCCAATCTCCTGGAACTTGTAACTATGTCACGTAACAGGGCAGATGGGGAAGAAGGCTGCAGAAGCAGGAGACTCGTAAGCTGGGAAGGCAGGACAGAGGAGGAAAGGTGAAGTCTAAAGACGAGCGCAGGTATGTTCAGTGCTGGGGGCCCCCCGTGCCCGCTGCCCACAGTGCTCACTCTTCTCACCTTCAGATGTGAGCAGGTGAGAGTCACGACCCCGCGTGGCATGTTTAGGTCATTTCCTCCAGGAGTTTCAGTGTCCCCTGGGTATTGGCCATCGAAAACATCCTTGTTCTGAGAACTCCATCTTGCGCAGCAGATACACACCCCTGGAATGGCTGAGTGTGTGAAGAAATGTGAAGAAAAGTCAGTAATATTTGTAAACTTCCTCACCAAAAGTGGGGGGAACATAACCTTGAGGAAGAATGCTATTGATGAAGGAGAAATCTATCTTAGGAAAGGCAAACAATACTTCAAAAGAATGAGACTAATTTATACTCAGAATTATAGGTTATATTTACCTAAGAAGATGAAAAAAAATGCATGTTTGTTTTTCTGATTTACTGAATCCAAATAGTTTGCTATCTTTGCTTTTCAAAGGTGAGGATAGCCTTGTCTTATAAATATTGTCTAATTTGATAATAAAATTGGGCTGTTTTTTGGTTTTGATATATGTTCTTTGTTTCCTTTTATTTCTCAGAATGTGAAATGTGAATGTTGATGTCGTGCAATATTTCTCTCACCTCCAGGAGGTAATTTATGTCGGCAGTTATCAGATTAGGACGCAAAAACTTGTTTTGTACCGTGCCATTCTCTGGCTTAATTGCAGGTTCTTGTGCTCAGACTGCGTGCGGCAGCCTACCTGACGGGAATGCGGAAGCACAGCCTACTTGCCTGTGTTTGCCGGGGAATGCGAAGTTTATAGATTAAATATTTCAACCTCCAGTCAGCTTTTTGCAGGATGACTTGCCAGGGAAGATGTGAATTGTGAAGTATGGGCAGTAAACAGCATCCCAGGTGACGTGGAAACAGCCTGACTCGTAATTGTCCATGCTTAAATACTCGAATGTCCATTAACTTATTACCATTTCATTTCAATCGCTTCAAGAAAGATTTGTTTAAATTAGCGCTTGTAGTGGAAGTCACAACTTAATGCTTGAATGAAGTAGATCTGGTTGTAATAATATTTTTATAGTTAACTGGGCTTTCAAAATAATATGCTTTTAAAAATTTTATATTATATTTTATAGGCATTTTGTGAATGTTTATAGAGTATGTCTATATATGTGAATTGAGCCCTATTTGCTATAAGTAAAAAAGACTAGGAGATGTGGGCTCCAGACCTGCTTCCATCATTAAGTCTGACCTTGGGCAAATTACTTTCTCTGCTTTGCTTCCATTTTCTCATGTCAAAATGGGGAAGGTGTGCTAAGTGACACTGAAGTCCTTTCTGGTGTTCACACTCAGCCATGCTCATGGAAGGGCAGGCCCGTTCTGCCTCTCCCTCTCCTCATGCATTCAGTAGGTATTTACTGAGTGCTAATTTTTTGCCAGGCACTGTTCTAGCTGTTCTTTCTGCCAGGGACAGAAAGGGGAATGGGCCATTGAAGGTCCCACCATCAGTGAGCTACGGCCTCACGTGGAAACAGGTTAATAAACAGGATACTCTCAAGGGAGGACAAGCACCGTGAGGGAATGAACGGGGACTGGGATGGGAGAGCTGAGCGGGAGAGGGAGGGATCTGGCCGCTGCTCTACACTGGGTGGCCCAGGACAGCCTCTCTGGGCAGGTGACATTTTAACAACCACATTACTGAGGTATAATTTACGTACAAAACAAACAGATTTTCAGCACACAAATGGATGGATTCTAGCAAATATGTGATAAATGTCAGCCCCTTCCCAGTCAAGTTCCCTGGTGCACTTAGAACTCATATGCCTTCTCCAGCCCTGCCCACTAATCTTATTTTTATTACCATAGGGTAGTTTGTGTATTCCAGAATTTCTTATAAATGGGATCATAGAATATGAAATCTTTTGTGTCTGGCTTATTTCATTCAAGGTAATTTCTGTGATACTCTCAAGATGATGTTTAGTAAGAGTAATTATTAATATTTCTGAGTGCCAGCATTGTTTTAAGTGTTTTCTATGGAATGATTCATGAGATCCTCCCAGCAGCCCAATGAGTCGTCCCATTATTATCCCCACTTTACTGATGGCTGCTAAGGTAGAGAGAGGGTGGCAGCTGGTCAGTGTCCTAGCCCCCACCTGGCCTGCTGTGCTGACTGCTTTCTCAGCTTCTGTCTGTAGGGCGAGGAGCCTGCCCTGCATGGAGCTGGAGGACAAGTGTTCTTGGCAGAGAGGGCAAATACTTGCAAACCCAGGAAACAGCTGCTTGTGTTTGCTCAGCTGGAGGGGCTGTTGTGCGGTTAGGGTGTGGAAAAGAGGCAGAGGGAGTATGAGGGACACGGGACCTGGAGGCAACAGAGTCTGTGAAGGAATCTGGATTTATTCCATATACAGTAAGAAGTCTTTGTGGAGTTTGTGTTTTTTTGGAAAATGGTTTGAGAGTATGGTAAAATACATGTCACATAAACTTTACCATCCTAACCCTGGTTCAGTGTATAGTTCAGTGATGTTAAGTACATTCCCATTGCTGTGTAGCTGTCCCCACCATCCATGTCCAGAACCTTTTCTTGTTCCCACACTGAGGCTCTGCCCCCTCGGCCCTCCCCACCCCAGCAGCCACTCCTGTGCTTTCTATCCCTGATTTTGCCTTCTCCAGGGTTCCTCATGCAAGTGGAACCATGCAGTATTTGTCCTTTTCCCTCTTCTTTAATTAAACTTTGTATTTTGAGTTGATCATGTATTCAAATAGAGTTGTAAGAAATAATACAGGGAGAGCCCATATACCCTTTAACCAGTTTTCCCAAGTGGTGAGATCCTTGCCACACTGTCCCACCATATCACAATTAGGATATTGACATTGATAAGGTCAAAACAGGACACATTCCCATCACCAGAGGGTCCCTCCAGTCTTTTTATGGCCACGCCCCGTTCCTCCAACCCTCACACCCACCCTCTCCATTTCTATAATTTCATCACTTAGACCATGTTATGTAAGTAGAATCATGCAGTCTCTTGTAGGGTTGGCTTTTCTTCACTCATCATAATTCTCTGAATCATTTAGGTCATTGCCTGCATTGGTGGTTGGCTACTTCTCACTGTGTAGTGTTCCATGGTGCGGACATACCACAGCCTGTGTAGCTGGTGGTGAAGGACATTTGGGCTGTATCCGGTTTTCCACCATTGCGAATAAAGCTGCTATAAACAGTTGTGACAGGTTTTTGTGGAAACAGAAGTTTTTGTTTTTCTGGGATAAACACCAGGGAATGCAGGTGCTGGCCACATGGTAGCTGTATGTTCAGTTTCTGTAAAGAAAAGCCCAGCTGTTTTCAAGAGCAGACGTACTATGCTATACTGCCCCCAGCAGTGTCTGGGCGATCACGTTTCTCAGCCCCTTCTCTCGCACTTCGTGCTTGCACTGTTTTTTGTTTTTGCCATCCTGATAGGTGTGATTATAACTCATGGTGTTTTTAATGTGCATTTCCCTAATGGCTGATGATGTTGAATATCGTTTAATGTGTTGATTTTAGAAGGAACCAAATAGGAGAAATACTAAACCTCTTGAAGTAAAAAATATAATTATTTATCTAAAAAGTCAATTGAATCAGCAAGAGAGCAGACACTATGCAGCTAAAGTGGGAAATATTGTCTGGGTGGGTGTGAGGAAGAAAACTCAGAATAAAGCACAGAGATAAAAAAGATGGAAAATATGGAAGACAGGCTAAGAGATAAAGAGGACAGAATAATCACTCGAGCTCTAAGAAGAGGGAGGGAGAGAATGGAGAGAATGGGAGGAGATAATGTTCAGAGATAATTGTCCTAGTATTTCCTAAAATGATGGATCCTCAGAGTCAAAAGGCAGATTAAGCTCCAAGTAGGACAAATGAAAATATATCCAAATCTAGACATATTATAATGTCACTGTTGAACTTCAAAGACAAAGAAGAAATCTTAACAGCAGCCATACATGTAATTCCCATTGCCTCAAAGGCACAGCCATTAGATCTATGTGGACAGCGATAGTAGAGAAGATAACGGACTAACAGCTTCAAAATTCCAAGGGATGTAACTGTAATTGTGGAAGCTCATATCCTGCTAATCTAGTGTCCAAACTGAGGGAGGTGTGAGGATATTTTCGGACAAGACTGGGAACATGAGCGCTCCCCTGAGAGACCCACCAACAGTGGGCTTGAGGAGAAAGGAAGTAGAATGTTAGAAATGTTGGTCTTCATTTGATTTTTTTTCCTGTTAGGAAATGTTTAGTAATTATGGTTTTACTATGTTTAAATAAAAGATAAGGAAGGTGGAGGGAGCAGGTGGAGATAGTTCTTTGGGCATAATTTTACTAGTAATGGCTGCAGAGAAAGGGCTGGTGTCCAGATGAGCTACCTGAGATCAAGGGGGTGGCTTTTCTGTTCAGGTGGGAAATACCAGAGAATATTCATATGCCAGCAGAAGCAGTTCTCCATGAGGAAAGGACAGTGTAAAGGGTCTGGGGAGCGTGAGTGTAGCTAGAGGAGCAAAATCCAGGGAGGGTGAGAGGCTAGGTGGCCTGGGCACACACAGAAGCAGCATGAGAGGGAGGGCCTGGCATGGTGGGGTCCACGGGCTTACACCTGTACACAGGGGCCTTCAGCAGGGAGCCTTTGAGAGAGTCAAGGGCAGCTTCCATTGTCACAACAGAAGCCTAATGGGGGTGTGTATGCATGTTGTGTGGCCGATGTTCTTAGGGGAAATTGAGGGCTTGTAGGGTTTTCTTTTCCTCTGTGAGTATTGAGAGGAGGTATGAGTTCAGAGTGGAGCGTGGCACACGATGAGAGGGAAGGTGTTGAATCACCCCGGGAACTCAAAGCAAATGGAGAAACATGCTAGGCTCGTGGGACCATCCGAGTGCACATGCATGGTTGCGGTTTGTGCTACTGGAGCTCTTCAGGAAGCTTTACAGGTTCTGATGCAGTTGTAGGGAAGGCAGCTAATTGGGTTCAGAGACAGTGAAGTTTGCCTGTCGCATGGGAGTGAAAAACAAGGACATTGAGGGTGTTTGCAAGGGGGCAATGGCTCTCAGTCGACTCGGAGTCATCTGAGGGAGGAAGTGTGGGGTGGTCATACATGGTGGCATGGCATGGGGTGGTCATACATGGTGGCATGGAGTTGGAAGACCACGGGAGTCCGTGAAGGAAGAGGAACAACTGTGGGGAAACGAGGGGCCCCACGGATGCACTCATCCTCGCCTTGGCCACTCCTTCCAGTCCCGGACAGCAAGTGTCTCCTCCCGTTGGAACGGAGAGAGTGGGTGTTTCAGTGCAGAATGCTGGCCCAAGTTAAATTTTTGTAGGGTGAACCTTGATCCTTAGGGAAGCTGAGAATGGGTCTATGTGGGGGGAGAGGGAACAGACCAGCAGAGAAGTTGCCACACCACCCCACCTGGACTGTCCTGCGACAGGTGGCTTCAGACCTTCTCTCTGAAGTCATCCTGCGAGCGAAGCACAGCTGAAAAGCTGAGGCCAGTGGGCTCCCGCCCTCCTTTGTGCTCTCTCCTCTCTCCCTTCTCCCTGTTTACAGTGACCTCACGCACCTGGAGCGGGCCCACAGAGACGCTGCTGCAGAGACTCTGTTCCCCAGGAGACCTGGGGTGTGATGTCGGGGATCTGAGATGGGACTTCAGAATGAACTCTCATAGGGGTTGGCAAGGCTGAGAGGGTGACCCTGCATGTGGGGCAGGGACGGCACGGGAGAAAGTATCAGCAGAGGTGAGAGGGTTAGTGACCAAGGTCCCAGCAGGGGTGCTCAGCCATCTGGGATGACAGCAGCAGGAGGGGTCCTGGTGATGTAGTTTTGAGTAGTAGTGTTTTGTTGGGGCTGGATCCAAAGGCCAAGAAAGAATTCTTGAGACGTCTTTGGTGCAAAAAGGTGATTCTGTTAAAGGTCAGGACAGGAGAAAGAGCTGCTGCCCTGGGGTTGTGAGGAATGGCCGATTATATACTTGGGGGGTTGGGGGAGGTGGGGAAAAAGAGAAGTGTCCAAAGGACTTTGATATGCTAAAGAAGACTTTTTTTTTTAAGATTTTATTCATTTATCAGAGAGAGCGAGAAGGGAGCGCACATGCCGTGGAAAGGGGCAGAGGCAGGGGGAGAAGCAGCACCCTTAAAGAAGACTCTGGGGATACTAGAAGCCTTACTGTTATCAAGCTAAGGCTGTTTTTCCCTCTAGCAAAGTATCAACATTAAGACAGTTGGGGTTTGCCAGAAGAATGTTGTGCTCTGCCTGGCTCAATTATTCGTCAATGGGCTGCAGATTATAAGGACGTTTAATTTTGTCTTCATTTCTTTTCTGCCTCTGTTTCCCACATCACTAGGGAGACACGGAGCCAGGAGATTCCTTCTGCAGCAGGTGGTGGGAGTAAGTCGAAGCCTGGCAAGGGGTTCCGGAGAGTAAAGGGAGCTCTGACTCCGCCACAGCAGCTTCGGAGGAGCTGGGGCTTAGAAGGAGAGGCAATGGTTTTGAGGGTGCCCACTGATGGCCCTTGCTCTGGTAAACTAGGCTCTGGGAAACCCTTTTGGAACTGCTTTTCTGGGTGGTTCCTCCAGCATGTGGCACTTTGGAATCCCTCTGCTATAGACAGAAAATTTGTGTCTCCCTCTGTTCCCCCAGTTAATTGGTTGAAATCCTAACCCCCAATGTGATGGTGTTAGGAGGTGGGGCCTTGGGAAGGTGCTTAGATCATGAGGGTGGACCTCTCATGAATGGGATTACTGCCCTTGTGGAGGAGACCTTCGAGAGCTCCCTCCCCGCTTCTGCCACATAAGGACTTGGCCAAAAGGTGGCCACAGACAAGAAAGAGGCTCAGTCTAGACACCCGGTCTGTCAGTGCCTTGAGCTTGGATCTCCAGCCTCTAGAACCGTGAGAGAAATGTTTCTTGTGTACCGGCCTCCCTGTCTGTGGAATTTATAGCAGCCAGATGGGTGAAGACACCCACGTAGGCGGAGTCTACCCTGTGATGGATCATGTCACCTCCCAGTGCCTCTCCTGTACTTGGGAGAAGGCAGATGGTCTCTGTCCTGAGTTGTCCTGAGATTTAACAAGAAGTAATGAATGAGAAGTAATTTATTAGCTAATGTTTGAGGAGGTGAAAGAGGATACATGCTGTATGTCCTCCCACCCCATGGTGTCCTCATGCTTCCTTAATGATGTCCTGTGTACATGTGGCTCTGAGCATGACTGTGTGTTTTGATATCTGGGGACCTAGTGCTAACTGGTGGGAAGGGACCCATGGGTAGAGAATGTGCTGGGGCCGTGGGTACCTCTCTGCCCGTCTGCCTTCGCTCCCGTACGTGTCCTATGGGCTTTTCCAGGTGCTGGTTTCTGACACCTAGGAAGTTCCTGTTATTGTTCTGACCACATTCAGGAGGAGTCCCATTGTCTGAGCTGATAAGAGGGTATGCAGATCAGTGTCCATGGGCATAGGGAAGAGAAAGAGATGGGAAGCACGACATTGCTTCAGTGAATGGCCTCCAGAATGCTATGTTTCCACCTTTCAGCGCTTCAGGGCAGACCTCACTGTGCAGGGTGGGAGGAGAGCCAAGATTGCCCGAGAAGTTCATGTTTCCTTTCAGATTGTTAGGCATTTTGACACTATTACATGGAAGGTTACCCTTAAACATTTCATCAGGTTCTGCGCTGTGGCTGGTGGTTGCCAACGCTGACGATGGGACCTGCATTATCAATGACGTGGACAGACTTGGTGAAGGTCATTAAAGCATCTTCTGTGTACTAGGGTTTGTTGGGCATGTTTGGGCAGCTTCCAGCATCCTCCTGCTTTAGGATCAGGCTACCTCACAGCCAGGGAGCCACTCCTGAGCACAGTGAGTAGCTGAAGGGCAGGGGTGGGGAACTTAGAATTACTTGGTTCCATTTGAGTTGGCAGTGTAGTATTTAATGACAAGACTTTAATATTCTGTGTACCAATTTTTCATTTGAAAATAAAATACCACTTCATTTTACATGAGCAGATCTAGTGACAATAATGCATTTCTTTACAAATATTAGCCTATTATACATCTCAAGTCAGTTGCACATAATTGCATTTCACCAACTCTACATAATACTTTAATTAAAACTAGGATAATTAAAATACAGTTTTAATGAACAATAAATTCTGAAGTTGTCAAGCCTAGAATGTGTTATGTGAATCATACCTTGCTCTCTTTTTAGCTGCTAAATCGGTATCCACATTACATTTTGCAATGGCAATGATCTGAGTGGGAGGCATTCTTTAAATGCCTCTAATAAATAATAGATTTCTTTGGGGCTGTCATATATCTGTCTGTCCCCCTTGCATACAGTCAATTGTTTGCTACTAGTTATAAACCCTAGAAGCAAGGAAAAGTTTTTCTTTGTGTTTTTCTCCTCAGTTTTATTGAGATATAATTAGCATATAGCATTCTACTAGTTTTAGGTGAACAGTGTAATGATTTAATATATGTATTGCAAAATGATCACCACAATAAAGCTAGTTAGCATTCATCACCACACAGAGTCTGTTGGCAACTTTCAAATATATGATATGATATTCTTTTTTTTCCCCCCAGAGAGAGAGAGCAGCGAGCACAAGTGAGGATGAGGGGAAGGGAAGGGAAAATCTCAAGCAGACTCCATGCTTATCATGGTGCCTGATGTGGGGCTTGAACTCATGACCCTGAGATCTTGACCTGAGCCAAAATCAAGAGTCAAACTCTCAACCAACTGCACTATCCAGGTGCCCCTACAATACTGTATTCTCAACTAAATCACCATGTACATTATATACCCAGAACTTACTTATCTTACAACTGGAAATTTATACCTTTTGGCCCTCTTCACCCCTTTTCCCCCCTACCTCTACCTCTGGTAATCACCAAATTGTTTCCTTTCTACAAATTCAGGTGGGTTTTTTTTTTTTAGATCCCATGTGTAAGTGAGGTTCATCCATGTTCCCACAAGGGACAGGATTTCTTTCTTCATTAAGGTTGAATGGTACTCCATCACATATGCGTGTGTGTGTGTGTAAGTATACACCACATCTGCTTCATCCATTCATCTGTCGTTGGACACTAAGTTTGTTTCCATGCCTTGGTTGTGGTGAACGTTGCCGCAGTGAACACGGTTTGCTCACATCTGTTTGAGACAGTGATTTCATTTCCTTCAGATCTATACCCCACAGTGGAATCACTGGATTGTACACTAGTTCTGCTTTTCATTTTTGGAAAACCTCCAAACTGCCTTCCACAGAGGCTACACCAGTTTACATTCCCATCAGCAGTGCACCAGTGTTCTCTTTCTCCACATCCTCGCCAACACCTGTTACCTCCTGATAATACCCACCCTAACAGGCGTGAGGTGAGATCTCGCTGTGGTTTTGATTTGCATTTCCCTGATGATCAGTGATGTTGAGCACCTTTTCATGTAACTTTTGGCTGTTTGAATATCTTCTTTGGAAAAATGCGTTCTCGGCTCCTTTGCCTGATTTTAATTGGATTGCTTTTTTGTGTGTGTTTGAAGGCTCGGCAACTTAGCAAAGTGCTTGGCCATCCAAAATAGTGAGTGTTTATTAGATGAATGGATAAGTATTTCCTGAATGAATAAGTAGTAGTACTTGACCCATTCTGGGGAGATAGTGTGAGACAGTGTACATTAAATTAAGACTCAGAAAACTACGATCCTGGTCTCGGCTCCATCACTTAGGAGCTACGTGACCTTGGCCAAGTCCTTTAACTATTCCCAGCCAAGATAATATAGTGGGACATCTCAATCAGAGAGGGTAGTAGCTACCCTACCAAGCTCTTGGAATTACTGCAGGGAACATGCATTTGTTGGGTAAAATTGTAAATGTGAAAACGCTTTCTAACCTGTAAATGTAATGTACTGCTGTTGCTCTCTATCATTTCCGCCTCTGCTCAGTATACTCTTCATACACACGAACATGCATTAGTATTGAAAATCCGCCATGTATCAAGTCCTCTGGAACTGTGGATCTTTAGATCATTTCCATGATGAATCTCCATCCTCAGTCAAGTGGCACCTCATGGTACAGAACACAAGTTCTGCCCCCTCGGCTTCCCCCAGTTATAATATCCTTGGGAGATTCAAGCAGGTCTCGGTATTGGCTGGGTAATTAGGGAAGCATTGCTGCCTGTGTGTCTAATGTGTAGTTCATTACACAGTCAAATGTAAGTGACTTTTATTAGCTTCTCTTTTGGATTATCAGGGCCACTGGTTATCTCTCCCAAATACAGGCCACTGATTCATCCAGTTGTCTCTTCATTTAACAAGTACCCAATTGTGCTGGCATCATCCATGAAAGTTACTACTGAAGCACCAAATTCTCTAGAAAGGAAATATGCTTTGGACTCTGGCCAAGGGGATGCTGCTATAGTTAACAAGTCAAGAAGACTTCATAACACGGTTTCCTTTGTAGTCCACACATAGGGCCTGGCCCCCTGAGGGCAGCTTCTAGTGATGCTCCAGGATGCATGTCGTCTTGTATATCCAAGGAGAGCCAGTGCTCAGAGTGCAGTTCAGTTTAAATGGGCACCTTGGGGGCTCTGTGTCATGGCAAGCCAGGTCTCATCTGGGCTTGCCCCAGAGTCCTTGGGCAGAAATCTTGGCTACCAAAGTGAAGTTCTCTCACACAACAGAGGAAGAGAATGAGCACCAGGAAGGAAGGGATGTGGTTAGAGCTCAGGGAAAGTCACCTGCTGTGTGGCTCATGGTGTGTGTGCACTTCGGGACTAGGACCACGAGGAAGCTGTGACGTGCAGAGACTGAGGCACTGGGGGAATGGGGTGGGTCAAGAAGGACAAACAGATGAGTGGTGGGCCAGCTCGACTTGGCAGGAGGTGCTGTTAGAGTTGGCAACCTGTGTCCACAGATGGGAAGAGAAGCATTTCCAGGGATGGGCCAGGGGGCAGGGTGGGGGTGTACAGTACAGCCTACATAGTCCTTGAGATCATGTTTTCGAAAGGGATCAAGGAGCACGAACTGGGAGTTGAAGACCCCACACAAATGCAGATTGGGCGAGGGACAGGGTAGGCTTTAGAAAGCACATGACATTTAAGTAAGAAGGGCTGACTGTGAGAGCCGGCTGGATTCTTCAATCATTTTCTGATTCTGGGCAGACCTAACTTAATAATTGAGCAACTCAGCTCTATCACCTGTGACGCGGGGTGAAAGCAGTGTCGTGACTGTCTGATGGGACACACACTGCTAGTGTGTCGGCTGGGGCTCTGCTGTGTCGCAGGCTGAGCAGGCTGGCCTCCGGGTGTGGGTGCTCTGCAGCCCATGTGGACGCTGTGGAGACTCGCGTGTTTCCTCCTCTTTCTGCCTTGTAGAAATCTGAATCTTCACGGCACCTGAGGAAAGGAAGCAGAGGAAGTCTTACCACACCAGTTTTGTGGATGACTGCATGGGGGAAGAAAGTGGCTCTGTGATTTAAGGTCAAATACTATGTAAGTGAAAGAGCCAGGGATGGAGTTCAGCGCCTGAATGATGCCTTTCTCGTAATTTTGGGGAACGTTCATGACACTCAGCTTGCCCACACAGGATTTGGGAAGGGGAAAAGGTCCTGTGCTAGGCATTTGGCACCCCGTCTCTGGCCCCCCGATGCTGCATGTGGTGTGGTGCCCAGTAGCAGGTCTGCAGCTTCCGAAGGCGCCTTTTCTGCTTCAGTAAGATGCAGGTGATAATAGAACTGACCTCGCAGCACTTTCATTTTTGTTTGTGATAATCAAATATGGTAACGGTAGAAGAGCCTATTGTGAGTTGTAGAGTGTCCTGTCTGTGTGACCCGGCCTCATTTTCTCACGTGGGCTCATTCCTCGCTGTAATCAGATATGACCAAAGCCTAGTTAGATCGAATTGCTCGAGCCTTTGCATCCAGAGGACAGTCCCGAATGTCAAAGCTGTCACTCATCCACTGGGTCTGCCCACCAGTCAGCAGGTGTGAGGCTTTGGGGATAAAGAGATCAATAACACAAGCCTGACTCTGAAGGGCTCACAAGGTAGTGAGGGGATTGTAGCTACTTCTTCATAGTTCATACGGCCTAGCCTCTTTATTTTCTTAAATAATAGCTTTATTGAGCTGTAATTCACCTATCATCTAAATTCTTTTTAAAGAATACACCATTTTAAAGTGTATAATTCAGTGATCTTTAGTATATTCTGAGTTGGGCAATTATCTGCAGTCTCTAACAGAGCATTTCCACCATCTCAGAGGAGACCCCCAGACCCCCTAGGCGTCCTGCCTCCAGCCCCTTGGCCCTGGCCGTGATCAGTCTGCTTTCTCTATCCTTGTGTATTTGTCTGTTCTGGGCATTTCATATAAAAGGAATCATACACTATGTGACCTTCTGACACTTTGTGGTCTTTATTCAGTGATTTTTTAAAATTCTTTTTTCCCCCCTCTTACTGATCATCATTAAATATTTCAGTGGGTCTTTTTTTGGTACCTTTCTTGAGCTAAATTATAGCTGGTTAAAGAAAAGATGTCCTTCATTTCTTTAACAAACATTTGTCTGGTGTCTCCTTTGTGTCGGGCACTCTGGCAGGCATGCATATGATACCACACAGCTCCCTTTTCTCACAGGATTTATAGTAGTAAGGGGAAGCAGACCAAAAAATAGGCAAATGAAAAAACACATAAAGAGAATCGGGTGATGAGGAAAGCCTATCCCAGGATGTAGTATTTAGAACAGAATTAAAGGAAAGAAGGCAACGTGAAGAAATGGGGCTGGACATTGTGGGTACGGCATTGCCAAGAAACTGAAGTCGGGAAGAACCCAGTGGGGGTGCAAGACCTGGAAGGAAGCTGGCATGGTCATCATGCTATGGGAGGGGGAAATAGTCCCAGATGAGGTCAGCAAGGCCTGGTTATGCATGCATGGCAGAGGGTTGGGGTTTTATATTTTAAATTATTTTTAAAAAGATTTTTGTTTTTATTTGAGAGAGAGAGTGAGAGCATGAGAGGGATGAGGGGCAGATGGAGAAGCAGACTCCCTGCTGAGCAAGGAGCCCAATGCTGGGCTAGATCCCAGGACTCCGGGATCATGACCTGAGCTGAAGGCCGATGCTTAATTCATTGAGCCACTCAGGCGCCCCAGAGGGTTGGGGTTTTATTCCAAGTGTGGTGGAAAGACATGGAGGATGCCTTGATCTGATTTGCTTTCAGAAAATTTGGCTGCTTTGTGAAGAATGGATAGTAAGGGGCAATAGTAGAACCAGAGTACTTAGGAAGCTCTTGCAAATATCCTGACAAGAAGAGCTTACATAGCCTGAAATAAGATGGGAAAGAGGAAATGGGGAAAACTGAACAAATTAGTCAGTTAAAGCAGAATCAATAGTTATGATATGAATAAATAATAACAAATTAAGGATGACTAAATATAATCGATAGGACTTACAGATGGAGTGGGTGTATAGGGAAGCCAGACTTCTTGTTTCTGATTCGACTCCTTCAGTAGATGTCTACTAAAATAATGGTAACAGGGTAAGGATGGGTTTGGGGTATGTTTAGTTTGAGAGGCTTGTGAGAAATCTTGGTGGAGAGATCAACAAGGCATGTGGGTGTACACAAGTCTGTAGCTCTAGTGGGGGATCTGGGATGGGGATATGAAATCAGGAGCCATCCATATGTGGGTAGTGTATGTGTGGGATTTAAAGCCACGGAGGTGGAAGAGCCTTTCTAGGGAGAGAGATTTTAGGCAGAAATGAAGAGAAGCAAGGTGAGGAACTCCAACATTTAGCGAAGGATCAAGAAATAAGATGCCCATGAGGAGGAAGAGACAGCAGGAAAGGGGGGGCAGCACCAGGAGCGCTGCATGCCCTGGAATCACCAGGAGAATGTTTCACTTGAGCCCAGCCCACATGTGGTCTTGAAGTCTAGTAGAAACCAAGAGGAAGAAGAGATCAACAAAGCACAGGAGGGAGAGATCGTGATGAAGAGCCAAGGGAAAGCCCTTTGCTCTGTAGCTCTCACCACCTTTTTGGTAAAACCTGCACATAATGGGCTCAGCTCTGCCACCTGGCTGGGAAGAGGTCCAGTTTCACTCTGCCAGAGCCACAGATCAGGAGGCCCTCTGGAAACAATGTGTTATGGACAGATTAGAAAGTTTGGGATTGAACAGCCATAACAGCACTAGTTCATGCTTCACCCAGGACAATTTTTCTTCATGTTTTTGTGCTTCGTCTTTATCACCACTGACGGAATTGCGCTGTTTTACCTTGGAAGGTTCTACATGGGGAGGAATCCTTAACACTCATTCATCTTTGAGAGCGTAAACCTTTCCTTCTTCAGTCTAGATGTGCCCGTTCAGTATTGGACAAGGGAAATTGCTCTATCCAAGAGATCAATTTTGTCCTTCAGTCATATGCGCAACTGTAATTCTATAATCAGAGTCTGTGGTTTATGCATGAAGCGGTTCTGTGAATGACCCATGATGAGTTGTTTCAGGCATTTAGAAATTACCTATGTGAAGTCTACCTGTGCTCAGTTATTTTCACACATACCTGTCGTTCCATGAAGTCACTGCTAAACCATGAGTACCTGCTCTGAAGATCCAGATTGCCATTTACTTACCTGCTTTGTTGAGCTTAGTATTCTGTCGGAAACCTGTGTCATGCCAAGTTCTTCAAATAACTAATTTACTGTCAATAATTTTATTAAACTTTTCTTATTCTCAAACTTGATGTGGACAAAGAAATCACAATATGGCTTAAAGCTGCTATCTGTGGGTTAATATTCTTGAACTACATTTAGTTTAAATGAAGAATTTTGTCTGTGGAATGAATGTCCAGCAGTACTTGTGTTAATTAAAGTTGGAGAGAGGGAAGGGGCTGGCAGCCTGCCGCTGGCTTATCTCTGGTCCTTAGTTGTGACTGTGATGTCTGGCTCTTGGCTAACAGACTCTGACCAAATTTAAATACATTATAAATGCCCTGGATAAAATTTAGTCATTTCTTTGATCTAATGAAGTAAGGAATTGTGGCGATCATGGAATTTTTGAAAAGCACCTAATGATCAAGATAGAAAAATACTGTTTCTAAATATTTACTGGAAAATGCCCTGGTCTTAGCATTTTCTATGATCTTACTGTTCTTAGTATCTTTGAAGAGGATAATACATACAGCTTGCAAAGAAGCAATACAAAGTCGTGGCTAAGAGTGAACTCTGAAATCAGACTGCCTGAGTTCAAACCCTGATTATGCCATTTCATAGTTGTGTGACTTTGGGCAAGTTACTCAGCCTCTCTGTTACCCTAATTTGCTCTTCTGTGATGCTGGTATTCCTAATAATATTTATCTCATCAGAGGAAAAACATCACTTGTGTAGCGCCTGTGAAATCAGAGGGCTTGGACCAGCACCTGGATCACAGAAGGACATCATAACAGTAGTAGTTCTCGTTACTCATTATTATTTTTAGGAATCTGAATGTTTCAAATTGAGGAAGAGGCAATGGTTGTATCATCCTCTCGGTGTTAGTTCTCTTCAAGTCAATAGGTCTTAGGGGTGGGTTGTAATTAGGTTGTGCAGATTTTGAAGATATGATCAGAACATGTCCCACAGCTCTTTGGGGCCACATCCTCTTTGGTAACCAGAAGCAGAGGAATGTTTCTCAGTAGAAGACTTGGACCTTCTTCCTACTCCTTTCTATGGCTTGTGCTTTAGCCCCAAAAGGAACAAGCCATTTGTCTATTTCAAGACTCTATTTAACAAGCTGGAGGAGGTACTAGGAATCAGACAGTGCCACCAAGGGCTGCCGTAGGGCGTCAGAAACTCACAGATCTCAGGGTCAGGGGAGTGGCTCATTTATCGAGAGCTCAAGTGTTTAGTGTCTCGAAACATGTCTCCCGAGTGTAGAGTAATATTTGCATAAACAACACATGTGGATCTGTACCTACTTGCATACATGTGTGCACACACACCTATATGTGCGTGTGCATGTAAATCTACAAATGTGTAATGTGACTGCATGTACACACACATGCCTACACACAGACACCTTGGTACACACATGCGTATATAAACACAATGTGCACATATGCACACACACATGCCTGTGCACACACACACCAATACATGTGTGCACACAAACATAAATAAATAATATGTGCACATACAGATGCATATGCATACACGCTTAGATATGTGTGTATTTGTATATGCATGCATGTATCAGGTAGCTAATACACGTATTTGATTTCATTTTGGACTTTGAAAGAATGCATAGATTATTTTGTCTTAAATTAGTCAATGTACTCAGACTAAATAGAGTCAAATGTTTCCATATTTTAAAATCTGTTGTAGTGGTAAGAGGTTTTGACTCTTATCCATATTTAAAGTGAGTAGAATCATGGTACAGATTTTGGAGTAAGATTTGCAATGATAATAAAACATCCTTGGGTGCCTGGGGGAGCTCAGTTGGTTAAGCAGCTGCCTTTGGCTCAGGTCATGATCCTAGAGTCCTGGGATCAAGTCCCACATCGGGCTCTCTGCTCAGCAGGGAGTTTGCTTCTCCCACTGACCTCTCCCCTCTCATGTTCTCTCTCTCTCAAATAAATAAATAAATAAATAAAATCTTTTAAAACATCCTGTATCCGAGAAAGGAACATCCATGTTTCTGTCTTCAAGTGGGGTAATTTTGGGGGGATATGAGAAAAACAAAAGCTTATTTCATGCATATTGTTTCTTCTTTAAGTTCTCAACTAGATAAAATATTTAGGGAACTTGAATATTTATGCTTGAGACACATCTTGATTTGGGTTTCCTCATGATTTTGTTTACTTTTTATGAAGTTGTCCTCTGAGAGCTTCGTGCTGTAATTGAGAGATTTGTACAAGAAAATATTGGATCAGGTGAGGAAACAGAGATACTTTTTTTTTTTAAGATTTTTTATTTATTTATTTGACAGACAGAGATCACACAAGTAGGCAGAGAGGCAGGCAGAGATGGGAGGGGAGAAGCAGACTCCCTGCCGAGCAGAGAGCCCGTTGCGGAACTCGATCCCAGGACCCTGGGATTATGACCCGAGCCGAAGGCAGCGGCCAACCCACTGAGCCACCCAGGCATCCCATGGAAACAGAGATACTTTTTATATCATGGGGCTAGTAAGGGAGCATGTGTGACATGTAGGTGACCAGCTCATCCCTGTCTGCCCAGGACTGCCCCAGCTTAGGGCTCAGATTTGCTAATGTTTACCTTGGCAGACCAGGTGGCTGGCCACTCTGCTTGTTTATTGCTCCCGTGGGGCTAAACGTTGCCATAATCCAGTGACACATTTTCCCTACTGGTGTCAAAGTCTCCGCATCCCTGAGGAAGCATGGAAACATTAGCTAACTATCCTGTAAATGCCAAGGAAGGCAGAAATGTGTTGTGGACAGAATTTATTTGCAAAGCATTTTGCTACCTAATATATCAGTGTCACTCTAGGAAGAGCTTGATAGACTCCCATAGAATACAAGGCATTGTAGATTTGGGAAGCTCAGCTGTAGGATCTTCCCTGACCCCAGGATCTCATCCTGGCTTCTCAGAGTGGCTGGTGACTAGTCACGCCTTTTACAAGCTTTCTAGTGAATCTTCCTTGTGAACAACACTTATGCTTTTTTTTTTTTTTTTACTTTATTTAAGCTTTGTTTAAACATATAATGTAACCCCACCACCCTCACTCAACCCCTCTTCCCCCCACCCCCCTCAGTTTGTTTTACGACATTAAGAGTCTCTTTTGGTTTTTCTCCCTCCCGATCCCATCTTCTTTCATTTTTTACTTTTCCTACCACCTTAACTCCCACCCCCGTTGCATCTCCACTTCCTCATATCAGGGAGATCATGTGGTAGTTGTCTTTCTCCAGTTGACTTATTTCGCTAAGCATAATACCATTTGTGACGACATGGATGGAACACTTATGCTTTTTGAAACACACCTGTTGAAATGAGCTCTGTGAGCATTTCCCGCATGCTCGCAGGGAGGCATTTTTCTTTCTTGGTGAAATGCCTGACAAAAACACACATGCCTTGAAGGAGATGTAAAATACAAGGCAAATCAGAAGGGTGCCACCAAGCTGTGTCACTGGGATACTCTTAGTCACAGCATTGTTATAATGAGAAACGCCAGGCTGTTAATTGCCCCCACAGCTCAGGGCAGCTCCAGCTAAAATGCAATTGTGCTGTGAGAAAAGTGTAGTGAGAAAATCGAGTATGTGTACTCTGTTCTCCCTGCACATTTTACTGTGGTCATCTTAAAGCCTTTGCTGTTCTGCTTATAAATTTGGAAACCAGAAGTGGTATGATTCAGCTTTTGGTGTGCTTATATTTCTTTCTAGGGAAACTTTTTGTCCCTCTGGTTGTGGAAGTAGATGAAATCCGCATGAGCTCTAACAACTTGGCATCTCTCTGTGGCTCTCAGACAAAAGAGCGCTACCTCCAGGAAATCCAAATTGTACTTTTCTATCTTCATACTTGAAAAATAACAGTGACTTTAAAGAACAGTCTGCCATTTTCAGGAAGAGCATATATGAACCAAATTAACAGCAGAATGATTAAGACCTTTATAAGTTTGAGTGGGTTCTTTTGACTGATTCAGAAATCTTTGAGTTTACATGAAAGTAGAGAAATAAATTAATGCTATTAAGTCTCTGCAAGAGTGGACTTTCTCTCTGTTGTTTTCTCCAAACCTATAAAATCTTGTGGACAGGCCCTTCATCTGTGAAGTAGGTTTCAAGCGTGAATTCCCTGTGCCTTCTCGGCTCATGCCCCCATGCAGGAAGACCCACCATGCACCCCAAACAGCATGCAGTCTCATTTCCGCCTTGTAGCAATGCCTTGGTCCCTTTTCCATCACACTTGATAACTAATAGCCTGACCTATGGAAAGCTTCGAGCAGGTTCTGCAAGCTCTCTTAGACATTAGGGATTATTCCTACGCTTTTATTCCTCTTCCTACTACCTCAAATCAAGCTAGGTTGGAATTCTTTGAGGGCGGGGACGTAGCTTGTTTACCTTTGCATCCCCTGCGTGCAACACAGTGCACCGCACATACCGGCACGCAAGAAGTAGTGATCGGTTTGATGAACGGACGGGTAAGAAGGAGCGAAGGAATGAGCTTTGTCTTGTGCCTGATATCGTGGGAGTTCATCTCTTACTTTTTTCCTCCCTCCCCCTTTCCTTTGGGAGAGACATAATGCTACAACAAAAGGCAGTGAGGAGTGGTATTTTGAGGGTACCCTGGGATGTGGCGTGGGACCCTGGTCTCTGACACTGCGGCCTGCTGAGAGCTCCCCTTGCCCAGAATTGGAGAGAAAAGAGATCAACGGTTAATTCATGTTGGAAACATTGAGTGTCATTTGCCTTGTTTTTCCTCCCTCTGTTAACAGATTTACATTGATTTTCAGTGATAAAGGCAGTCTCTCAGTTGGCTACATTAACGAAAAAGCCGAGAAACTTAGAACACTCTATGCCATGTTCCTTGGAGTCCTCCAGTGCCACACCTTCGAATCCCAGTCAGTCTGGAATTCTCTTCCTCCATAGCCACCACCTTTGTTCAGGTGGTCAGCTTTTCTACTTCGACTCCTGCAGAAACTCTCAGCTGATCTCTAGGTCCCCAGCTTTGTCCTTTGCCCCCAACTCCCACCAGTCCAGCCTCTACCCTGGAGGCTAAACAGATCTTCCTACAAGTCACACATGGCCCCCTTCTCTAAAGACCATCAGCGGTTTCCCATGGCTTCAGGATGAAGTCTGAGCTGTGGTGCTCCTCACCCGGCCCCAGCCTCCCTCTGGCCTCCTCACATCTCCCCCTTACCCTTAAGCCCCAGTCACACCAAACACTCTGTGCCCCCCCCCCCCCAGCCATGGGCTCTCCTTTGTCTCGGGACCATTCTGCATGCTCTTTCCTGCCTCCAGTGCCATTCCTCTGACTGGTTTTACTTTAGCTTCAGGTTTCATCTTCCCTTCACTTTCTCTAAGAATATTTCTCAGGCCGCTTTCCTCAGCCTAGCTGCTCTCGGAGACCAGGTTCAGAGTGATTTGTATGGTCCCCTGTCACCTGTACTCCCCTCCCTCCATTGTGGCACCCATCGGCGACGTGAGGGAACAATCTGCTTGTTGGTTTCTCTCTGCATTGTGACCTTGAAGATGAACACCATGTTTTAGTTGCCCGTGTGCTCTCAAACCTTAAATTAGTTCCTGGGGCATAGCAAGTAATTGGTATTTATTTGAAAGAATTGTTTGATTTATGCCTACTATGAATTTTCTTTTCATACTGTGTGTCTGTTAAAGTACATTTGTGGAAAATTAAGAAATCAAAGAGCGAGAATCCATGTTAACAATGTCATGTAGGGGTATGCTGACTTTCGCCTTTCCTGTCTCAGGTCTTGAAGGAGGAAAATGAGGGATAAATGCTCACATTTCATCTTATGTATATCTGCTGAGTCACTAGGGAGGTCAGGTTTGCAGGTACAGTCATTTCACATTCTTCACACTCTTTTTGAACTTGGAATTGGAGTGGGTTTTTAATTTACTTTTCTCTTTAAGGACTTGTGCTTTGTTAGTTTGCGTGCACTTATAGTCTGGGAAATTGTGTGGTAGGGGTTTGTTTTTCCATTAAGTGCTCCCCGAAGAAAAATAAATGAAAAAGAAATAAAAATCCCAATGAATTATGACATATGCAATTCCTTGTGCCTATCTCTGCACCCTGCCAGGTTATTCTGACCTAATGTAGGTAAATTCTCATTTGAGAAATACATACCCATGAAGGTTATATAGTTGTTCAAATGTAGTTTTGTTATATTATTATCAAAAATGCGTCTTTGGGACTCTGCAGCTTCTATTTATTCCATTATTAAAATGATAACACATTTTTATATGAGTAATTTATAGAACATTTTGGCCTAGAATGATTTTTTAAAGCTATTTTTGAAAAATTGGGGCTAAATGAAAAACCATAAGTAGCTGACTCATGAGGAATGGTAGTTCTGGGTACCACTGATAGTGTAACGGGACCATGCCCTACATTAACTCTGGGGGTTTCACATAAGTAAAAGGACTCGCAGGTTTAACGCTCCAGCAAGCCATAATCCATTATGCTCATCCTCACTCTGTTTAGTTAAGAGGGAGAGGCACATTGCATTGAGATTTTACCAGCCAACACATGCAAATGTCATTTGCTTTATTTTATATAAACTATTTTAGAAAAGCACTTCTGTGGAATTAAGATTATAATATTAAGAGTATAATATTAAGAGAAAAAATTAAATATGTATTTTTACTATTGTAACTCATATATTTGTTTCTCCTTCAACATTTCTATATTTCTATGATATTAAACCACTGTCACCTTAAACTCATTACTTTGTAATCTGTCATCTTCTGCAGCCCAGCTATATTGTTGATGTCCCTGTTTCACCTAATGCCACCAGTGGTTTCCCAGTCATATCGGTTCTGTGACGGACTCTTCCTTTTTCACTTTCCTACCTACATTATGTTAACTGTCAATCCTACAGATTTTGATACTGTGTGGGAATAGGGAGTGACTTTAATTATGAAATATATATGGATGCAGAAAATGCATAAAACCTAATGTGTAGCGAATGAGACATGATTATCGAGTGAACACCCATGTGACCACTTCTGATTCCAACACTGAACATGACCTGTCACGGGGCTCCTTTCCAAGCACCCTCCACTCCTCCTCCAGAAGACTTGACCCCTATGCTGCCCTTTAGAGTTTTACCACTTACATCTTTTTTTAACAAATGGAATCACATAGAATGTATTCTTTCGTATCTTGCTTCTTTTTTTCTTATTAAAGATTTTTATTTATTTGACAGAGAGATAGAGAGCACAAGCAGGCAGAGCAGTAGACAGAGGGAGAGGGAGAAGCAGATTCCCCGCTGAGCAGGGAGCCTGATGTGGGACTCAATCCCAGGACCCTGGGATCATGATCTGAGACGAAGGCAGGCACTTAACCGACTGAGCCATGTAGGCGCCCCTCGTATCTTGCATCTTTTTTTTTTAATTTTTAAATTTTTTAATAAACATATAATGTATTATTAGCCCCAGGGGTACAGGTCTGTGAATCGCCAGGTTTACACACTTCACAGCACTCACCATAGTGTATCTTGCATCTTAATTCAACATTATGTGTCTGAGATTTGTCCACGTTATCCTTTGTAACTGTGTTTTATGTTCATTGATGTATGGTTCTCCATTGTATGAATGTCGTTATTTATCATTCTGTTGTGAATGATCCTTAGTCTTGTTTGTTTTTATGGTTAGAATGAACAGCCCTGCTGTGAGTACTCAGCTGCATACTTCCTAATGCACGGGCCCCCGATACTCCTGTCTTCAACTGCACTAGATCTTGCAAACAGTTTTCAGAGTGGTTGAACCAGTTTACATTCCCACCATCATCACAGGAATTAAGAGCTCCAACTCTTTGTCAACATGTGAAATTGTCACATTTTTAAATATTCGCCATTCCAGTGGGTGTATAGTCACCCTTCACAGTGGTTCTGATTGTGGTTTTCCTGATTACTTAATGAGGTTAAGTATGTTTTCATGTGTTCATTTGTCAGTTGCATTTCCTCTGGTGAAGTGCTTGTTTAAGTCTTCAGATCTTTTGCCCATTCCCTGTATTAGGTTACCTATTTTTCTCATTGATTTGTGGGAATTCTTTAGAGACATTGGGCACAACTCCACATCTCTGTGGCTTGCCTTTTCGCTCCTCTTTGGGTATCTGTTGATGAAAAGAACTTACTTATACTATAGTTGTATTCATCAACCTTGTCCTTCATGGTTAATACCTTTTTAGTTCTGTTTAAGACATCATTTCCTGTCCTATGGCATGATGATATTCTCTTAAGTTATTTTCTGAAAGCCTTATGGTTTTGCCTTTCACAGTTGAGTCCCTAATCTACATGCTGTTGATTTTTGTCGTGAGGGAAAACCCTGTCTATTCTTCCTTTTCCTTCTTCTAGGTCCCTTTTTTTTCCCACACCCACCATCATTTTATGTTATTATTTTCTGACTGGTTGTTGCCTTATTACCTTTCTTACCTCGTTGTTACCTTATTACCTCGTCTTCCAGTTCATGGTCCATGTTACTTCACTTGGTAGATTTTCCTAAACGTCACTCTGATAATTGTATATTGAATTAAAAAACCCCCATAGTGTCACTTACTTCATTCATGATTAAATTTTGTCTATTTTTCTGATATTCAGAGCTACTCAAAAATCCACCATTATTTGTAGTTTCACCAAGAAGAGATAGCATCTCATCAGGGAAGATAAGCTGGCTCTTACAGTGATTCATTACCATGTCCAGAATCAGTCCTCAGTTCTACACATCCCAAAGTGCTGTGTTTATTTTTTTTTTTTAATTTTTACTTTTTTTCTGAATTCTTGGAATTGATCCTACTTAGAGGAGAGAGAGTAATGTAAGAGCCAAACACCCATTTACAGTGAGGAATAGCACATTCCAACAACCATTATATTCATATCTATCTGTTCTCCAGGCCACCTTCTCTCCAGTATCACAGTATCTAGGAAGCCAAGTTGGTATTACAAAATTGCTTTCTGTGCAGACAAAAGGAGATAGGACATTTTAACAAATATTTATTCTGAGCCACAGTGAGGCTAGACACTTTGTTCTGTCTTTACAGCAGTCTATCTGGGTTTTTTATATGCATCCAAATCAATCTCTTTTTCTCTCTTGGATTGGGCCAGAGAAACAGAGCCACATCTTTGTTCTTTGAAACTCGTTTTTTCAGGCTGCCTGATACCGGCCCTGCTCCCCAACCTCACTAATTATACTCCTCCATCAGGAAGAGCAGAGCACAGCTGAATGAACTTCTACCACCACAATTCTGAAAGTAGCCTTTTCTTCTGAGATATTGTATGTCTCATTGTTTCTTCAGCTCCTGCCCCCAGCCCTCAGGCACTCTCTCCACCCAGGGACATCTGTTTCACTCAAGCATGTGAGCATGTCCCAGCTTCTCTCTTTTTAATCCTGCTACAGAAAGTATTGTGCTTTACACAGAACAGGCGACTTGTTATTTTTTGAAACACATCTTGTTTCTCACTTCTTTACCTTTGGTTAATTATGTCATTGCTTTGTCTTGGTTGCACTGTCCCTGGGTCCATTAAATCTGTAACTTCTAAAAAATCCTATTTGATGACATATAATAAACCTTTCCAGTTTATTCCTCCTTCTCTAGAAAATGCCTTACAGTCACATATCCTACTGAAGGGCAGAACCTGGTGGGCCATGTTTGAACCACATGACTCTTCCTCTGAAGTAGCAATTAATGCATTAATATAGCAATTAGTCATTGGCTAATTATAATCTTCAAAGAAAGCTCTGCTTAGAAATCCAGACACCATAAAGCCCACAGAACTGTTTCTTGGAAAAACCAAAGCCATGTATCATTTGGAGTCACAGAGTTACAGAGGGGGTGCAATTCGTCGAGGAAGCCATTCTACAAAGGGGGATATGCGACAGGGGCTACCAGGAGAAGGGAAATGAGAGGTTTGAGGCCCAAAGAGAGATGGAAACAGAATGCCACCTCCGTCCCCTATGGCCCAGCACCTCCCATTCCAGTGCCTGTCCTCTTGAATATGACTGTGCCTCATTCCCATGGGATCCGTGTCCTCATGCTATGTACAGGGCACAAAGAAAAAGTCTCTCTCCCAACCTCTTCCTCCCTCAGTCTTTTCTACCCAGAAGTAACATCTTTTTTTCCCCTTAATTTTAAAAGGGTATAAAACTCACCCTCTTTGAGGTACAGTTCAGTGAAGTTTGACAAACACATGCAGTTCTTAATCCACACTCCAATTAGGGTATAAAATACTCCCCTCACCCCCCAAAATTCTCTTTGCTTTGAACTCTCCCCAGTCTTTGGTCCTAGGACTTCTTTACCTTCCCACCTTATTTTCTTTCCTTAGGCAATCTCACCTAAGTCCCTAGTTCACATACCAAGTATAGTATTTCCAGAGGACTCACAAATTTATTTTTCTAGCCCAAGCCAATTCTTTGGCCTTCAGACCTGTGTATTCAATGCCCTTCTTCATGGCATTTTCCTAGGTCTTCTTCTAAGGCACATTGATCCTGTCTTCCCTCTGTCCTGCTTCACTTCACAAAGATCCTGACTCCCCTCCAGTACTCCTTTCTTCATATAGATGACACCATCATTCAGCAGTTGTGCAAGCCAGAACCAGGGAATTGTCCTTGATGCTCCTTTTTCTCTAGTGCTACATCGGGTCAATCACCAGGTTCTTTTTATTGTACCACCTAATACCCCACAAACCCACTCACATCTCTGTGTCCACCTCTGTCAACATCTCTGCCCCAACTGCTGCATCTCTCATAAATTTCTAGAATGTTATAACTTCTTTCCTTATGTCTGCTTTTGTTTCCTCAATCCATTCTTCATGTTGTGGACAGAATGATTTGTTAATCATGAACACGGTGCCAGTCCCTTGCTTAAACTCCATTAGTATCTTGGTCTGAGTAACCAAAACCCTAATGTAACTTATAAGGTCTATCTAATATGGTTCTTTACTTCCTCATGTGACCTAATTTATTGGCTTCATCTCTGTGTCTGAAACTCAGCCATGCCGCTTTGTATAATGGTCAGACTCGCAGTATCTAGGATCAGACTGCATTAATTTGAATCTTAGGTTTTTTTCCTTACTCTGGCTATGATCTTGGACAAATTCTTGAGCTACGTATTTGGGTTCTCTTTTTTGAAATGGAATTATTAGTGTCTAGTTTATAGGGGCGTGTGTGAATTAAATGTGATGAAACTTGTATAGTGGTAACATAGTGCCTGACATTAAGTAAGCCTCCAGTAGATGTTAGCTTATTTCCTTGAATGAACCATGTTCTTCATGACTCAGGGAATTCTTACTGGTTCTTCCCTCTGCCCACGATACTCCCATCTTTTCACCTGGTTAATATGGACTTATCCTTCTGCTCCAGGAAGACCTTCCATCCTCGTTGGGCCATGCAGAGCCAGTTCATGTCTTTTGTAGATCAGTTAATGCCTGTTAATTATTTTTAGGGTGTCCACTCTACTGCTGGCTTGTGCGGTAAATTATATGGTCACCCTCCCATGCTCAGTTCAAAAGTGACTTTTTCTAGGGAACTTCGCCAGTTCCACGAAGTCAGGTGTCTTGCTATTTGTTCTCATAACACATCCCACATCTTTCTCTGCTGTAGTTATTACCAGGTCCTTGTGTAATTCTTTACTTGAGGTTTGTTTGTCCCCTTAGGTTGTAAGGTCTCTGAGGATGAGAACTGGCTGGTCTGGCATTGTCAGTGATTCCACAGCATTGTTCTTGTTTGCTGTCAGTGCCCCCTAAATATCGTTAGAGGAAAGAAGAAGCACTAAGCCAGGAATCTGATCTGACCTTTCATCCTATTTCTCCCATTAAATGTCAAGTCACGTCTCCTTTCTGGGCCTCAGTTTCTACCTGAAAAATGACAAAATTGTACTTGATGTTGTCTAAAGCTCCTTTGACTCTACATTACATGAGTGTTGGCATATCAAAGAAATCTCCTACTATTTTCTAATATTTAATATTAGATACTAATTAGATACTAATATTCTAATATTTAGAATCATGAATTCTAAGAAATACATGGAATCAGTTTAATCCCCAAATAGAATAATATCCCTATATTACCCAGTGAATGTAGCCCTGATTGTTATCCCTTCTCTTGTTATGGACTCCTAATGTGTAAACTGATGTTATCCTTTTTTCCTCAAAATATATATAAGAAGAATATAGAGTCTGTATGATTATATGATCATTGCTGTATCTGTTAACAGGTTGAAAACTGAGCTAATAGGGGAAGAAAAAAAACCTAGTTAAGATTATTTAAAATAAGTTTGTCTTTCTCTAGGTAGGTAGCCAATTAAAGACATTTTTGGTTGTTGCTGTTGTCATTCAAAAAAATAATCCTTGAGGAGAGAGTGTCCTGAAAAATCCAAAGTATTTTTATTGAACTTTTTAATGAAATTAAGTAGAAAATAAGAGCAGGAAATGAAATCTATAACACTGGTGAGAAATCTTAAAACCATTTTATAAGGGTTTTTTCCCCCTAATTTAATTGGGTCACACAGCATGTCTGTGAGGTGGGGAAGGTTTTTGTTTGTTTGTTTGTTTGCTTGTTGTTTGTATTTAATAATGTGAGGAAATCTGCTAAATCTGACTGTTCCCTTTCCAACTGTTAAATGCATATGTTGCTTACACCTAAATGGAGAAAGATCCTAGAAATTGAGAAATAGCTACTCTGAAATCATTTTGGCTTCTGGGAGGGCTTAACAATGCTTTGGGATATAAAATTTCCTGAGGTCTTTAAGAAATTTTCTTGGTGACCCTGAGGAATGGTGGGTCATGGTGCTGTGCTTATCTGTATAAATTGAAGGACTGTAGAATTGAGGGGCAGAGAATTGTGGAGAGGAGGTCCGTGACTTCCAATGAGAATGGAAACATCATCCCAAATGGCTTCCACACTGGTCCTATTTCCATAGTAATGGGGGTTATCTTGAATGCCTACCATGCGTTATTCTTATATGACAAGTCATTCTTGTACTGCACACCACCCTCAACACCTTGAAGTGCCTTTCGTTTCTTGGCCTTATTGGATGTAGGCCAGGATGAAAAACTTAATTTATCTAAATTCATCCTTCTGCTGAGAACTCTTGAGACAAAAACTGAGGCATCACTGAAAGAGAGAGGATATACGGATGAAGAAGATGATGAACTGGAAACCAGTGCCTGGAAAGGTCCAGAAGTAAACTCATCTATAGACTTGAGGACTGGCTCCATGAAGAAGATGATATGGAGGAGAGTGAGAGGACTTGAGAGAGCTCTGAGTGTTCAGGGACACACTTGTGCCCCAATAGACCCCAGCCCAAGGACCTGCTTTGGACTACCTACAGTGAGTTGGGTTTAAAAGCTCAAACTAACTTCCAAAACGGTTTAATTTTTTTTCTAAGTGCATCTTTCAATATATTTTTGAAGTATTCCAAGTGATTTCCTTTTCCTTTTCTTTTTTCTATCATTTTTAGAGGATAAACTTTTTTTTTTTAATTTTTAACTTCTTTTGGCTGTGGGGCAGTCAGGTTGGTAGCGAATAAATTCTTAGAGTACTAAGATGCATTTTTGTAGCATTTGACCGATTTGAAAGGCAGTGGTTCCTAAATTTCAATGATATACCAAGCTTTACAGAAAATGAGTTCCAAAGGGAATTGATTTTTATCTGCAATACTTTCATCCTACAGACAGGATATTGACTACATTTGATAGAATGGAAGTGTGAAACTAGAAAGAAGCATTGCAATAATAAATCCTCTGGGAGATGTTCATGATCAACAGGATCATTCACTGGATGGAAATATCTGAGGGCTGGACAGTGTCAATAGAGAAGATGACATGATAGCATTAGCCTTCTGGAAGAGTCTTCTCCCTCGAGTCATAGGGTTTTTGTTAACAGGCTCTTCTTTTCAGAATCCTATCCTTTCTCCTTATTCATTAGCTCATATGAGAATCTTAAAAATCCTAGTAACTTATAATCAGAAATTTTAAAATGTCAAAATATTGGCAGAACTCAGCCCTGCTGGCATGTTGCTATATGAATTGATCCACAACCATTGTGAAATGCCTTGGTATAGTCTTAAATTATTTTGAATTTTATGCTTTCCTAATGCATCCAGTAGTTTTGTCCTACTGTTGGGAAGGTAAAAGGTCTATCATCAACATAAGCTTATTTTCGTGAGCTTCTCTTCCCTGCTGCATTGTGTAGTTAGTTGCTGGCATGGTCACTTCCTTATGTGGCTAACCATAGTTTTCTCCTATGTGTAGAAAACATGTCTCAAATATTGATTTCATTTGAGAATTATATAATAAAACTCAGTTCTGAGTATCTCTTCTTGAATATTGATATTGATAAAATGATTATAAATTTTTCTTGGAAATAACATAGGAGCTTTTATCTCATTAAAACTCATATAACTTTATAGATAATAAGGGATTATTTCAAAGAGTTGTTATAGGTGATAACAGGGAGATTTCTTTGATCACAGAGTTTCTAAGAACTTTTGAAGTTTGGAAATCTGTTTAAGCAAAAAGAATGAGGAAGTATCTCCGGATAGCATAGACTGATCCTATGTGGATTGGAGGACTATCAGAGTGTGCATGGGGAAATCGTGAGCCAAGAGATAGATAAAAAAAAATAAGGGAGAGACAGCATCAGAAGTTGACTAGGAGATGAGGAGATAGTGGGGAATGAAGTCAGATCACATGAGGCTTAAAGATGGAGACAGGTAAGAAGAAGGTAGAGCGGACTGGACAGAGCAGTGAAGCTAGGATGACAGCTGCTTCAGCTCTAAGCCCAGGGGTATGAGGCTATGGGAAGTCCAGAGAGGTTTGCAAGCACAGGAGGGTCAAGGAGGCAGAACCAGGTTCCAAGTGGAGCAAGACAAGGAAGGGAACATTCAGAGAAGAGGTGGACCAACCAAAAAGGCGTTTTGCAGGGGTTCAACTGTGAGTCCCTTAGGCACACTGAGAATGGTTAAAGACTGTGGAACCAAGGAGGGATGCAGTGAAGCAGGAGATGTGCAGAGATATCTAGGGATTTGAGTGTAGGAATGAGAGATTCTGGGGCTTTACCCATCAATGGGGATAAAGGCAGTGATGTGCTGTTAAATGTTTAGTAACTGGCTTTTGGCAAGGAAAAATCCTAATTGGTAGCATTTGCCAATCTCCATGGTGTTAGTTCTCCCACCAAAACAGATTTCAACTACCAACATGGCATCATCTTGTATGGATTTGGATAGAAAAGCACAAAATTGGCACATGTGAGCCAATAGAAGCTGGCTTCAGCAATACTGGATAAGGGGCATACTTGGATTAATGTTTTTGGGCAAAGGCAGATAATTGGCCAAAAATGTGAGTGAAAGAGTGTGGGGAGTGTTTGGTACTCCTTTTGACTTCTGTGGAGAGAAGTACAGTGACCTCAGGCCTCTTAGCTTGGGCCATATAAAAAACAGATCTGGGATGGATTTAACCCACAGGCCATAGTTCACCAGTTAAATTTTATCATGCCTATGAAACATCTCCACTTGGAAATTTAATAGATCCCTCAAATTCAAGCCTGTTAAGGTATTAGTATCCAAAATATACATGTTTTTAAAAACTCCTACAATTAAACCATTAAAAAAATTAAGATGGATAAAGTATTTGAATAGATACATCCCCAAAGAAGATTTAAAAAAAATGGCCAAAAGCATATTAAAAGATGCTCAGCATCATTAGTCATCTGGGAAATGCAAATCAGAACCACAAAGAGATACCCACTTCACACCCACTAGGATGGCTATTATAAAAACAAAATCAGGAAATAACAAATCTTGTTGAAGATATGGAGAAATTGGAGCCCTCATGTATTGCTGATGAGAATGTGAAATAGTGCAGCTGGTGTGGAAAAGTTTGGTGATTCTCACAATATTAAACAAAATTAGCACATGGCCTAGCAGTTTTACTCCTGGGTATATACCCCAACGAACTGACAGCAGAGACTTAAACAGATATTTGCACATTCATTCATAGTGGTGTCACTCATAATAGCCAAAAGGCGGAAACAACTCAGGTGCCCACCAGCAGATGAATAATGAAGATAATGCAATCTATACATACAGTGGAGAATTAGTCAGCCATAAAAAGGAGCGTTTGAAAAATGCTATGACTTGGGTGAACCTTGAAAGTATGCTAAGTGAAAAAAAAGCCAAACACAAAAGGGCAAATACTGTCTGCTTCCACTTATAGCAGGTATCTAGAACAGGCCAATTCGTGGAGACAGAAAGGAGAATGGAAGTTAGGAGGACTGGGAGAGGAAGGGATTGGAGGGTTTGTTTAATAGGCACAGAACTTCCGTTTGGGATGTTGAAAAAGATGTAGAAATAGTGATGATTGCACAACGTTGTGAATATACTCAGTGCTATTAAATTGTACATGTAAGTGGTTAAAATGATAAATTTTATGTTATATATTTTTTACTACAGTTTTAAAGAAAGCAATTCAGTGGAGGAAAAATAAACTCTTCAGCATATGGTGCTGGCGAAACTGGACATCAGGAGACAAAAACCATGAACCTTAACCTAAAACTCACACCTTATGCAAAAAAGAAAAAAACAACCAAAAACAACTAAGAGTGCAGTTTAGATCTGTGTATAACATGTAAGCCTGTGGAAGTCTTTAGAAAAAGCATAGTAGAAAATCTTCAGGACCTAGGAATTAGTGAAGATTTTTTTATACATGGCCCCAAAAACATGATTCATAAATGAGAAAAGTAAATAAATTGGGTTTCATCAAAACTGGGAACTTTTGCTGTGTAACAGATGTTGTGAAGGCAATGGAGTAAGAAACTATAGACTGGGAGGAGGTGTGGGCAAGCCACACATCTTTTGAAAAATTTATAATCATTTTACCAATAATATCAATGCACTTATTGTATGACCCAGTGATCACACTTCTTGGCATTTATTCCAGAGAAGTGAAGAACTAGGATCATACAAAAACATGCACACAAACATTAATAACAGCTTTATTTGTAATAGCCAAATTTAGAAATTTATTTGCAATTAGCCAAAAATTAGAAACAACCCAGATATTCTTTAGCGAGTGAATGATTAAACCAAGTGTGGTCTATCGTTACTGTGGAACACTACTCAGCAACAAAAGGAATGAACTTATTATTACACCCTAGCAGATCTCAGAGTCATTGTGTTACGTGAGAAATACCCAGTCGCAGAAGTTTATATGCTGTATGATTTCATGCGGATAACATTCTCAAGAGGACATAGTTATGGAGGTGGAGAAGTGGATGCTAGGAGTTGGGAGATAGAGGAGGACTCAGGAGGGCAGCACGGGAAGAGGGAGCATGTGAGTAGACAGGGGTAGCACGAGGGATCGCTGCGGTGACGGAATGGTTCTGTGTCTTGCTTGTGGTGGTTTTGCACAAATGATGTACATGCTACACTGGCATAAAACTATATGCACGTATGGATGAGTCCTTCTGGGACTGGAGAGATCTAAATAAGGTCTGGGGAGTTGTACCAGCACCTGTCCAGATTTTGATCATTATACTGTGGCTTGGTATTGTATCTTTAGGGGAAATTGGGTGGAGGGTACATTAAACCTCTCTGTACCAGGGACGCCTGGATGGCTCAGTTGGTTAAGCAGCTGCCTTTGGCTCAGGTCATGATCCCAGCGTCCTGGGATCGAGTCCCACATCGGGCTCCTTGCTCGGCAGGGAGCCTGCTTCTCCCTCTGCCTCTGCCTCTGCCTGCCTCTCTGTCTGCCTGTGTTTGCTCTCTCTCTCTCTATAACAAATAAATAAAAATTTAAAAAAAAATCTTTAAAAAATTTTTAATTTTTAAAATAAAAAAATCTGTACCATATTTGCATTTTTCTGTGAATCTGCTACTATTTGAAATCTAGGGTTTTAAAATGTAGTTGTAGAGTTTTAATTATCATAAAATACGTATTTGCAGAAGTAATGTCCAGAAAAGGATCATTGTGGCATCTGAAAAGCCCTAGGTTTGCCCTTTCTCCCCCTTAAAACAGCATCTCTCTTCACTTCTGTATATAGTAACTACTCTGTAATTTTTTGTCATTTTGCCACGTAAGTGCTATAGTTCAGTTTTAGGACTTTTTGTAAATGAAATGTATTCTTCTGCATCTGACCTCTTTTACTCGATGTTAATTTTCATGAAATTCATGCTTGTTGTAGAAAGCAAACATTCATTTTTATTGCTGTTTAATATTCCACTGTATGCACACACAACAGCGTGTTTATCTATTCTAGCATTAATAGACATTGAAATTGTTTCCTCATCAGACTACAACAAACAATGCTGCTATGACTGTTCTTATACTTGTTCCCTGGTCACCTGAGCACATGTTTCTGTTGGGTTTTGCCAAAGAATGGAATCGCTGGGGCATAAAGGCAAGCATGTCTTCAAATTTATGAGAAAATGCCTATTTTCAGTTGCTCCATTCACTTAATTGCCTTTTTTATTACTTATTTACATTATTTACATATATATTTATTTATTTATTATTTACATATTTTTATTACTTACTTATTTACAAAATTTTATGTCTTCCATTATTAGGATAAAAGCTCCCAATGTATTGTTTCTTTTTTTTTTTTTTCCATTCCATGTCTCCGGTATTTATAAGGAAGGGACATAGTAGACACTTAAAGATTGCTTGTTGAAGCCCTGGGTGTTATGTCCAAAGGATAGCTTTTCTTTTTTTTTTTTTTAAACATTTTATTTATTTATTTGACAGACAGAGATCATAAGCAGGCAGAGAGGCAGGCAGAGAGAGAGAGGAGGAAGCAGACTCCCTGCGAGCAGAGAACCCAATGTGGGGCTCGATCCCAGGACCCTGGGATCATGACCTGAGCCGAAGGCAGAGGCTTTAACCCACTGAGCCACCCAGGTGCCCCCAAAGGATAGCTTTTCTTCACTGATTAACCCTCCCTTCATTTGGATCAGGTTGAAATGGATAGAGTCCAGAATGTTTTTTTTCTTGACCCCTTGAGACCAGACATGTTTTGGAATTCAGAGTTTTTTATTTTTCATCGTTTAGAAAGGTAATACAGTCCATACACTGTATGTTGCCTAATACCGTGGGTGTGGGTTCTAGGAGCATCCCATGATCAAACATAGTATCTCTGTGGTGGAACGGTGACAATCACTGAATGAAATAAACACTCAAAATAGCCTTATATCAGTTAAATCAGCTTTTGATTAATGAAATTGTAAAGGACCTACAGGTCAGATCACTGGGTGACGATTTTGATGCTAAAAATATACATCAAAATTTACAAAAGTGTCTTAGCTTTCCTTACAACTCTGGGAGATGATGGGCAGCATAGATATGATTATACTCACTTCACAGATGAGATAATTGAGTCACCAGGAAATAAGGATCTTACCCCAGGTTTTACTAAACAGCAGAGCTAAAAAGCAATCCGTGTCTTGTGATTCTAATACTTTTTCAACAATGCCACAGCTGCTTCTCATTGATGAAAGTGGCATTTTTTCTGATTCGTAAATTAACATTTCCAGAGGGGAGAAAGCTGCTTCATAATGAACCTGTCATAAATCATGCACAGTTGTCCTGAGATTTGGAACAGAGCTACTACCAGTACTCCCACCGAGGCACGTGTATGTGCTGGACCGTCCAAGTCAGCATTCATTTGTCTGCTGTGATGAAAACTCTGACCTTCCATGCACGGGGATGTCTGCCTTCAGCTGGCACCAACCTCCCCTTCCTGTATTCTCTCTTTTCTTTGTTGAGAATTCTTTTCCCACATCAGCTCCATAGTGCCACCCATTACGCAGCCTCTCTCCTCTCTCAAAATAGAGGAGGATCTGAAATAAGGCATCTAGATTTATAAATAGCGGTTTTTACCAGGAGTGACTTTCAGGCACGGTATTACCTGGTGAGGCATTGACATTGAGTGAATTGATGGAATGTAGATTATAGACTTCTTATGAATTACATTTATTGTATTTGCCCATCTCCTCCAGTAGAAGTAAGCTGTATCTGTGTAAGTCTTTTTATTATTTTGTTCTCTAATGCTTTCCCAATACCTATAACAGGACCCAGCACATACTTTGTGCTTATTTAATAAATTACTGATTGTATATGTCTTTTATCTTTAAGAGATATATGCCTTTAAGCTCTGTTAAAAAACAATTTCAGACTGGAAGAAGTAGATAGATTTCTGTGGGGAGTAAGTAGGTTTTGGCATGGCATCTAAGAGCACACAGTTACTACCCTTATTTTTTGTATAATCATGTATTAAAATTTAGTTAGCTTCGTGAGAATAAGAAGCTCATCTGTGCCTGGTACATAATAGGCATTCAGGAAGTATTTATTAACTTCAGGTTCTGCCAAGGTGGTGTTGCCCCATTGCTGCCCAATTCTTCCCTTAGAACTAAAACTTCCTGGATATAACACAGCAAACAAGCATAGGACATCTGGAAAAGCTGAAATAAGAGGCCTGCCTGGGGACTTTGGCATTTAAGGATCAAGGTGTTGGCAAGTTCCCCCAGTTTTCTTATTACTGCCCATGTGTCCTAGACAAAGACCTGTAGATAACACTCATGTGAACCAGCAAAACACACACGCACACACACACACACACTCACACACACACACTCACACACACACAAGCTCCAAAAAAAAGCCTCTTCCTTGCTAGCCAAAGTTCTTGGAGAAAGGTGGCCTATTTTCTCTTGGTAGCATCTGTGCTACTCTAGCCAATGAATAGGGAAAAAATGCCTCTCCCTTCCCCACTACCATATCATGTGAAAGTCAGTTTCTATCCCTATTCTACTCTGTCAATATAGGCAGGTACTCTGAGCTGCCCATTGGGTGGTGTTAGCAGGACTGAGCATGGAACTGATCCTCCATCTTCTGCCCAGTGAAAATAGTTGGGTGTTCTGATTCCTCTAGCAGGGTACTTTCATTGGGCTCTCCAACAGCTGAGCATCACCCCAACTCAGTAGCCACGAGACCTAAGGAGTTGGTGAGAAATGGGCTAGTTACCATTGGGCCTCACACCCCACATTTGTTTCAGCTGGGCCCAGTGGAACAGGAACTTCAGCTCTACTGTGCAGCAACAAAGCAGTCAGCCTCCCCCCCCCTCCTTCCTGGTGGTTATGGGGCCCACAGCAGAGCTGATCTTTGCTCTCACTCCAAGGCAATGAGGTAGTGGGAGTCAGTGCCCTTGCTTTTGCTAGGGTCTGTACATAAAAGCTGTACATAAGCTGTACATAAACACCCATCTAGCTACACATCAACCAAGGGGATTCCTGCAATAAAGAGAAGATTACACAGGATCAAGACTTATTACATGCCTCCAAAATGTCTAGGATATAACCAAAGTTGACTTATCATACTAAGAACCAGGAAAATCACAGCTTTTATAAGAAAAGCCAGTAAACTAATAAAGGAAGAAATCAGATGTTGGCATTGTGTGGAAAGATTTTATTTCTATTTTATTTTTTAGAGAGGGGGAGGGGCAGGGGGACAGGGAAAGAGAAAATCTTAAGTCTTGATCAGGGCTCAGTCTCACAACCTTGGGATTATCTGGGCTGAAATTAAGAGTCAGACACTTAACCAACTGAGCCACACAGGCAGCTCTATCTGGAAAAGATTTTAAAGCAGCCCATCATAAAAGTACTGCAAAGAGTAATTATTAATTCTCTTCATAGAAATGAAAAAAATAGAAAATCTCAGCAAAGAAGTGTAACAAAAAAATGGAAATTAAAGAACTGAAAAATACAGTAACCAAAATAAAAACTCACTAGATTGGCTTGGTAACAGAGGACAGATGACAGAGGATTGAATCAGTGAACTTGAGGATAGAGTAAGAATCTACCCAATCTGAGCAACAGAGAAAAGATAGACTTGGGGGGACAAAAGAGAGAGAGATCCATAAGGTCTGTGGGACAATAACAGGAGCTAACATTCACATTATCAGGACCCACCCAAAGGAGAAGAGAAGGAAGGTTGAGCCTAAAGTATTTGAAGACATAATGTCTAAAAACATCCCAAACTGGGCAAAAGAATATAAACCAACAAATTCAAGAAGTTGAACAACCCCAAATCAGATAAATGCAGAGAAATTCACACCAAGAGAATTAAACTTCTGAGCACCAAAGAAAAGGGAAAGATCATGAAGTCAGAGTGAAATGACACATTACCGGTAGGGGAACATGAATTTTAATGGCAGCCATCATCTGAATACATGGAGGCTAGAAGGAAGTGGCAGAACATTTTACAAATACTGAAAGAAAAGAACTGTTAATGGCAAATTTTATATCTTGTGAAAACTTCTTTCAGGAATGAAAGGGAAATCAAGACATACTCAGGTGGTGGAAAACTAAGAGAATTTGTTGTTAGCAAACTTATCCTTAAGGAATAGCTAAAGGAAATTTTCTAAACAGAAAAAATAATGTAACAGAAGAAAACTTGAAACTTCAGAAAGAGGAACATTGGAATGCCTAAAAATAGGGGCAAACATATTAGATTTTCCTATTTTCCTTGAATTTCTTAAATTGTATTTGATGGTGGAAGCAAAAATTATGACAGCAACTGCTATGGTGCTTAGTATATGTAGACGAAATACTAAAATGATTTCATTTAAAAAGTAGAGAAAGTAAAGAGACCTTAGCAAAAGAAAGGTCTTCAAACTTCATTTGGAGTGGTAAATTATATATGTATATTGTAATACCTGCATCAACCACTAAGAAGACTATACCAAATAAGATACTGGAAAACACTAGAAAGAAATAACTATGTATTCTAGAAAATGTTTACATAACCCACAGGGAGAGAAAAAAGAGAAATAGAGTAACAAGAATAAGATTAAACTGAAAACAATAAAATGACAAATTCAAGCCCTAACATATGAATAATTATAGTAAATGTGAATGATATAAACATGCCAAATCAACAATGATAGAACACAATCAGCCAACAAAACTTAAACACTTCACCCAACAAAAACAAAGTAAATGTTTTCAAGTGTGCATGGATTCACAAGGATGAACATTATCCTGGGCCATAAAACAAACCTCAACAAATGAAAAGAATTGATATCATATAGAAATATTCTTTGGCCATATGGAATCAAAGTAAAAGTCAGTAACAAAAAGACAACAGGAAAATCCCCCAACCATAGGGAAATTAATCAACACACTTCTAAATTGTCTTTGGGTCAAAAAGAAAGCAAAGGAACTTTTTAAAAAATGCAGAGTAGTTAATGATAATAAAATTCAAAATGTCAAAATTTTTGTGATGCTGGTAAAGCAGGGCTGAGAGGAAAATTTTATAGCCTAAAATGCTTACATTAGAAAAAAGGAAGAGTCTCAATAAACTATAAACTCCCACCTCAGGGAACTAGGTAAAGAAGAACAAAATACACCCAAAGGAAATGGTGGGGAATTATAAAGATCACAGTAGAAACCAGTGAAATTGAACACAAAAATAGGGAAAAAATTGATATTAAAGAATGCTGATTCCAATTGCACTATGAGGTATTTACCCAAAGGATACAAAAATACAGATTCAAAATACATGCATCCTGATATTTATAGCAGCATTATTCGACAATTGCCAAACTCTGGAAAGAACACAAGTGGCAACCAACTGATGAATGGATAAGAAGAAGTGGTATATAAAAAATGGAATATTACTCGGCCATCAAAAAGAATGAAATCTTGCCATTTGCAGCAACATGGATGGAGCTAGAGTGTATTATATTAAGTAAAATATGTCAGAGAAAGACACATACCATGTTTTCACTCACATGTGGAATTTAAAAAACAAAACAGATTAACATAAGGTGAGGGGGGAGAGAATAGAAAGCAAACCATAAGTGACTCTTAAGGATAGAGAACAAAGTGCGGGTTGATGGAGGAAGGTGGGCTGGGGGTCGGCTAGATGGGTGGTGGGTATTAAGGACGGCACTTGTGATGAGCACTGGGTGTCGTATATAAGTGATGAATCACTGAATTCTACTCCTAAAACCGATATTACACTATATGTTAACTAAAATTTAAATAAAAATTTGAAAAAGATTTAAAAAAAGAAAGCTTATTCTTTGAAAAGAACAGTACAGTGGACAAAAGTATAGCAAGACTTACAAAGAAGGAAGTAAAGATACAAATCACCAATATGAGAAATGAAAAGGGAATCACTATAGTCCTTGTGAAAAACTGAGAGGAATAATATGAATAACTCTGCACATATACATTTGGTCACCTAGGTGACACAAACTATTCCTCAAAAAGGAAGAACCACCAAAACTCAACCAAGATGAAGTAGAGAACCTGAGTAGTCTTATAACCAATAAGGAAACTGAATTTGCTATGAAAAACTGCCCGCAGTATCCAGTATCATCACATTTGAAGTGAACTTCCAGAGAAGTTTACCCAATTTTACCAGCCTTTTAAAGAATGCCAGTTTTGGGGCACCTGGGTGGCTCAGTGGGTTAAGCCTCTGCCTTTGGCTCAGGTCATGGTCTCAGGGGCCTGGGATCAAGCCCCAAATTGGGCTCTCTGCTCAGCAGGGAGCCTGCTTCCTCCTCTCTCTCTGCCTGCCTCTCTGCCTACTTGTGATCTCTCTCTCTCTCTCTGTTAAATATATAAATAAAATCTTTAAAAAAATAAAGAATCCCAGTTTCACACATGCTCTTCCAAAGTAATGGAGAGGAGACAATTTTCTAATTTATGAAAATAATGTTACCTTGATACCCAAACCAGATAAAGGCAGTAAAAAAAGTAAAATCTATAGACCAATATTTCTCACACCTTTAGTCATAGAAATCAAGAAATTATTAGCAAGTCCATTTCAATAATGTGGAAAACAAGTTACATATCATGACTAAGTAGGATTTATTTCAGTTATCTATCAAAGGGTAATTCAACATTGAAAGTCAGTTCATGTAACCCATTATATCAGCAGTCTAAAAGAGGGAAAAAACATGACCAAATCAATTTATGCAGAAAAAACTTTTGACAAAATTCAACGGTTATTTTGGTAAGGACTCCCAGCAAACTAGGAATGAAGGGGGAAATTCCTCAAACTGATAAAAAGCATCAGGGGGAAAAAAAAAGAAAAAAACCCTACTATTATAACTCACATACCTTGCTGGCAGAAAGATAAAATGGTACAACAACTATGGGAGTAGATTGACTTTTTTTTAATATATAAAATTAAAAATGCCATTACATACAACACATCAAATGCAGTCTTGGACTATTTTATATGATTTGAAGATTCGATTCATGGCTAGATACTGCATGCTGACCCTGGGATAGGTAAGAAGACAGAACTCTTTGTCACTTAGAGCTCCACAAGAGAAGGCCAGGCCCCAGTTAGGGCCATGCAGGGAGTTGCAAGCTGGAGCTGTGGGGGGCAGATACCATGTCAAGCAGGGTGACATTATCTAAGTTTCTTGGGCTCCTTGGGGATTTGGCTAGTTTGAATAATTTCAGTGGCCTGCAGGGTCTGGAGGCTGTCCCTGGTTGCTGGTGCTTGGCCAGAGAGTAATGAGGGCTTGTGCACAGTGGTCCTGGAACATGAGAGCCATGTCAGGGAGGTGGTTGGGTGTGGACTTACCAATGCTCAAGGGGAACTGACTGGTCTCTAGTCAGGGCATCCAGACTTGATCAAGACAGCATTTAGAACAAACAATTTCATGTGGATATTTTTTTCCATAGAAATGAAAACTCATGTTCACATAAAAATCAGTACATGAATATTCATAGCATTTTCTAGTCATAATCACCAAAAACTGAAAACAAACAAACAAACCCAGTGTTCCCTGACTGGGTAATGTTAACTAAGCTTTGGGATACAACGCAGCAATAGAAAGGAATGAACACCATGAGTGAATCTTCAAGGAATTAAGGTGATGAGAAGATTCAACCCCAGAAGTCACATCCTGTATAAATCTGTTTATGTGCCATTATTGAAATGATGAAGTTCAAGGGATGGAGGACAGATTAGAGGTCACCAGAGGTCAGCGAGGCAGGACAGAGGTACCAGTGACTGTGAAGGTTGCCACAGGAGGTCCTTGAGGGTAGGGGTGCTCTGTATCTGCACCAGGAGATTGTTCCTTACTGCTGCAGTGGAATCTGCATTTATCTCAAAAATCTGATGTGTTTTAAAGTGCTTAGTGAGTGGATAAAGGAAGGAATGCTCGTGGGATGGAGCCTCAAGCTATGCATTGAACTTAATTTGTATGAAGTCACTTGGGAAGAGGCATTGGAAGGTATAGGAAGGACTTTGCCTCTTCTAGATGCCTCCCCCCCCGCCCACACACACACAAGGGTGGGGGAATGGGGTCTTACTTTCTGTGGCTTCTCAGGATGTGTGGAAAAAAGAAAAATCATAATTAAAGTTTCTAGATTCAGGTTGCTTTGAATACACTATGGGAAGCACTTTTTTTTTTTTTTCTGTGAGCTGGGCTCAGCACCGTGATAATCGGAGTATAGAGCCACTAATAGTCCAGAGTAAGGGAATGAAAATGGAGCCATGACACATTCCAAGATTGTTAGAAGGGTTATACTCCAAAGGTTAGAATATTTCCAAAAGGAAAACTACTCTGGAAACTGTTTTTAACCACATTCAAGGCAGCTGGAGCATTAAGTGCTTTACGATAATCAGTGCTGGGTGTGGTAATGTTGCGGCTGCTTCCGAACTCCTTTCTCAGTGCTGTGTCCACCAAATTGTGTTACTGCTGTTTATAGCGACTGAGGCTTTCTGCATGTTTCTTCTGAACGTTGCAAGCCTTTCTAAAGTCCTGGAAAGCAATGCAGTGTGCAGGAGGTGCTCTGACTCATCCTGTGAATTCCACAAAGTCACGTACTCTGCAGCCCTTAGTTTCTTCATCTAGAATCTTCCTCTGTGGGAGCAAACTGTGTGCAGAGTATCTTCCAGCTTTCATGTGTGTGGATTCTGAGTTGAACTCGTTCCAGGCGAAACAATAGAGTCACATAGCATTTGGGAGCGTGGGCTCCGAGTCGTCGAGGTCTAGGTGTGAGCCCTGCCTCTGTGCATGCTGTGTGTCAGGCCCGGCAGCCGGTTGGCTTTCTCAGCAGGACTGTGGTTCTGTTCTCACCAACCTGGTGCACCTGCCCACCCCCCAGCTGAGTCCCGGCTGCCCTTCGTCAGATCAGCACAGCTGGCCACGGCCAGTCAGCACCCTCCACCAGACTTATGTTGCCGTGAACACACCACCTGTTCATTCACACATCGCCTATGGCCGATTTCCAGCGACAGGGGCAGGGGAGGGTAGTTGGGACAGAGACCATGTGCCTGTGAACCTGAAACTTTTTACTGTCTGGTTCTTTACAGAAAACTTTTGTTGACCAAGCCCTTCTCTATGAAAATTATGTTAATCCTTCCCTTTGGTTTCCTAGCTTCCCTTCCATCTGTAGAAAGGTGGAAGGGGCAAGATTGCTGACTGACATCACTGAGCCACTAGTCCCTGGCTCTCTTCCTCTAAGTATTTATTATATGAGAAAATGGACTATTTTCAAAAGTCTCTTAAACATCTTTGTTGCTGTTACTGCTTACAACCCAGGGCAGTTCCACTCTTTTACAGTCTGTGAAACTTTGCACAAATTAGTTCTTCAGTTCTCAGCTTTCTTCTCTGTTTCTCACTTTCAATAAAACTAGGATTAAATTAGTGATAGATAAAAAGCTTTTGCTCAGTTCTTTTCAGAGAGTAAGCAAATAATTGGAAGTTATTATTTTTACTTTTGATGAGTCCATACATAATTTTAAAATACTTTGTGTCTGTGTCTACACAAGCCCATATTTGCCAAATTAAATACCTTTTGCAAGAATCATGTTTTATTTAGAAATGTTTTGACAGCCAGAACATATGTTTCTACTGCAAACAAAAATATTTCCAGTTTAGAAATGCTTGTTCTGATCATCTGTGTGGAAATGAATGTTTTGTATTTGAGCTGTTAAGCTACAAAATATATTTGCTAAATGCTCTTGCAAATATATTTGTCCATTTCTTAGAATATTGCCTTGGAGAAGTACCCAGTGACAATTATGCTCTTAGGAGAGGTTTACAGTTTATAACCCAGAGCAGATCTAACCTTTTGAACAAATAGGGGGTGGCAGCTGGGACAGACAGCTTGGTGGCCGTCAGTGCGACAATCCACATTGCTCCTCCTGGCTCTCACATTATGTCCAGCACTAGCTGGATGGGCTTCCACGTGGTGATTACCACACGCCCAGTATGAACTGACATGCTATATTTCCGTCTCAAGCACCAGACAATGCTGACCTTATTTTGCTCTAATTTTTTTTTTCCTTTGAGGGCCATGAGTAAATAGAATTTTTTGTTTGTTTGCCAAAATTGTAATAATTCATTTGAGGCTTATTGTTAATTTTCAGTGACAGTGGCAAGAGTTCATCCTCTTGTAATTCTCATATTGCTTCTCGTTCACATTTTACATGTAGTCAATGAAAAAGTAAGCCTACTGGATAGCCTATGTCTTTTGCTGGCATTTAGGATAAAGAGAAACCCAATAAATCATGTATTGAGCGGCTCTACCGATACTGAATTATGAGATCACAGTATAACTTTTACAGATAAATCACCAAGCCAATGTCACACAGTCAATCTTGTTTGGAAAGTATGGAAGCATTTCTTCTTTTTAAGATTCCACATTAGTTTTAACCCCTATAACATTATACCAATATTTTTTCAACTTGATTATACTCTCTGCTGCAAGGTCAAGATAAACTTTACATTAATAAAAGCCGTATGACTTGTCTTTTGAGTTCCAAGAAAATTTAATTTAAAAGTGGTACTTTGCATTTATATAACACCTTTCATAATATGTGGTCTCAAAACACTTTGGAAATAAAATACGTTAATATGTTAGCCTGGATTTACAAGCAATTCACAGGGCTAATGTTCCCTTACAAGACTATGACCCACCCGAAATACTCAAATATTTTGTGTTTGTCCTTGTCAGGTGATTTTCTTCTTCAAGGAAAATTATTTGGAAGAAATTTTCTTCAAGTTATGATAAAAAAGATACTTATCTCTCATTTTTTATCGTTTAGCAAAAAGCCCACTGATTTATTTCAGACAATTACACCAGTGTTTCATACCTAGAATTACCTTTCAGCACGAATAAAATCAAACGCATATGAAAACCAATTAGAAATTTCTGAATGTCAGACTTTTGAGAGAAAGAAATGGCTCAAATTCTCCTTCATTTGTACGGTTGTCACAAACCAGAGTAAACATGCCATAGAAGAAGAATGTCTAATGATATGAAGAGATCTGGCTGTTCCCCGAAGCACAAGGCAGATCATAGACTAAATTTCGGATTAGGGTGGACAACTTCCCCACCTCAGCTTGGGAAATTTACAAACACCAGTTCCATGGAGCGGCCACATGTTGGAAATGGTTCAGAGAACAGGATACGCTCTTCTCTCCTCAGGGACCTATATAAGGGGGCAGTGGTATTCACAATAAAAAGTAGAAGACAAATGTTCTCTGGTGGTATAATATTTTAAAAAGAACTAAAAAGATTATTATCTGACATGATCCATGGGAACCAATCTTATTGATTCTTCTGTCCTGACCTTGGTGGTGCAGCACCAACACAAATGCACATCCGGCGCTCCTCGGTCTGGTTTCAGTGTGCTTAGCATGCCTGCAAGTCGGAGGAGAGAACAATAGGTGCTCATAGCACTTGTTCTTGCCTTAATGAAGAAGCACATCTTAAACTAATAGGGTATCATGTGGCTACTGCACTTCAGTAAAGAATGAAGCAGCTTTGGATGCACTTATGTAGGATACGTTCTAAGATACTTCAAGTGAAAAAGGCAAAGGGTAAAAAATGTGCACGGATACCTCCATTTGAATAAAAAATGAGTAAGATGTGTATGCATATGCGCTCTGGAAAAATAGAGAAGATGCTGCTAGCGGGGTTGCCTGTGAGGGGAGTGTGGGGCTTGGGGACACCAGTGGCAGGAAGGAGCTTTACCGCCACTTTTGGGAATGTTTTGGCTTCTGTATTGTGAGCACATACTAACTTTTGAAGAAAAAAAAAGTGAAAAAAAATGAGTGCTGGGTAGGGAGGAAGTGAATGCCACAAGAGACAGCTTTTCAAGAACTTTGGCATTGAAGGGAAGCAGAAAGTAAAGAGGGATCAGGGAGTTCCTAACTCTTGCAGGCTGGAAGGATGCATGAAGGTGACAGGGAGACAGACAGATGTGACAGGTGGGAGAAAGGGAAAAGGGAAACTGGAAAGGAGGAATGTAGCTTTAGTAAGAAAGACTAACCTTGAGAAGGAGAGAGGGGCTGGATGAGTAAGCAGTCGTATGGATGTTTGGGGACCCATGAGCTCTGAAGAGAGGGACCGAGAAAGAGAGGGTGAAGAGGAGGGAGCACACAGGATGCTGTCTCATTCCTACAACAGTGGGTCGTGGCAAATATTCTGCAGGCAGAATGCAGGCCCTGGGGCTCAAGGGACAGAGGGAGGTGTGGGTAAGGAGACAGTGGAATCTTCAGCACATTCTCCTGAAGGGGAATATCTTCACCAATTTTAGGGTAATGTGTTCACTTGATGATGGTTAAGTTTCATGAAAAGAGAAGCAGCAGCAGGGCAGGAGGCCTGGGAAGGGATCACAGGGGTACCCATTTCATAGCGTGCCTCCCTCTGTCCCTCTCCTGCTGGACCTCATCCATAGGCTCATTCCCTGGAGATCAGAACCTAGCTCTGTCCTTGTGCCAGTATTGTGCCAGGTCTGGGGACACAGCAATGAGCAAATGAGACATGGTCCCTGCTTTTGAGTTGCTTATAGCAGAGTGGAAAAGACAGTCATTAAGCAGGGAACCAAAAATAACAATGCCATTGCATTTGTGATAAACATGGAAGGAAGAGTACAGGGGACCCTAAGATAATATAGCATCTAATCTATGACCTCTTGTAGGCTATGCAGAATCAGATGGGGATGTTGTACTTAATAGTGTCAGTAAAGAAAGAGGGCCCTCAGCTGAGACAGAGAAGCTGGGGGCAGAGGAGGGCTTGGGAAGACTGGGAGAAGTCGAGAGCCATTGTGTGAGAGAAACAAATGGAGTTGACCAAAGTAATGCCCATTTGGAGCTGTAGAACATAAAGATGCCAAGACACTCTTCAGCACTGAGCAGACTCAGGATGATAGAGGATGCTAGATGCTCTTAGGGGTGTTTGAGTCCGGGTTCTCCAGAGAAACTGCCAATAGGATATATAGAGCTAGTTAGGAGAAGATTCATTAAGAGGGATTGGTCCACACCATGATGTCCCATGTGCACCCTGGAGGCCCAGGAAAGCTGGTAGCGTAAGTTCCCATTGCAATCCTGAAGGTCAGAGAGCCAGGAGTGTGGAAGCCAGAGGGCAGGAGAAGATAGCTCAAGCTGAAAGAGTGAATTCACCCTGATTCTACCTTTCTGTCCTTTTGGGGCCCCAGGAAATTGGATGGTCTCCCCTACACTGGGGAGAGCAGATCTTCTTCACTCAGTCTACCAGTTCACATACTAACCTCTTCCAGAAACACCCTCACAGACACCCAGAAACGTTTGACCATCCATGTGGGTGTCTCTTAGCCCGGTCAAGCTGACAGGTAGAAGGAGTCCTCATGTGTTAAGTGGATGAGGGTCCTTTCACGAGGTACACATATATTAAATCACTGGACATATACTTTAAATATCTTACACATTCCTATGTCAATGATACCTCAATAAAGCTGGAAAAAAGTTAAAAGAAGTAAATATCAGTTTATTGACTTACTCATGTACACAACATGCTCAGTGTTTATTATATGCCCCACAGCAGCTAGGCCACAGGGACGCTCTAAAGAAATTGACGGACAAGCTCCTTGTCTGCCACATTCACCTGGACCTTGTGTTTCCATTCCCCTCCTCCCGCTTTCCTGTTTTTCTTCCTTTCTTTCATTTATTCATAATCAATATTTATTAACTTTCTAGAATGTGCCAGGCGCTCAGAGTATACTTGTGAGAAAGATATATATGATTCCAACTCTAATTTTATTTATAATTGGGGAGACAAACATTAAAGAACTAATTGTATAAATATTACTGTAATTATAATTCTTATTCAAAGACCCCAAGTAACTTCTGACTTTCTTTTTTTCTTAAAGAATTCTTTCTGGGGGCACCTACATGGCTCATTCAATTAAGCGACTGACTCTTGATCTCAGCTCAGGGTTGTGCATTCAAGCCCCAGGTTGGGCCCCAGTCTGGAGATGGAGTCTACATTTAAAAAATAATAATAAACAAACAAATAAATAAATAATCTTACAGACTATTTAGAAAATATTGGAGTACATCAAGAAAATGTAGGGGTAGAGCCTGGGTGGCTCAGTGGGTTAAAGCCTCTGCCTTCGGCTCAGGTCATGATCCCAGGGTCCTGGGATCGAGCCCCACATCGGGCTCTCTGCTCAGCAGGAAGCCTGCTTTCTCCACTCTCTCTCTGCCTGCCTCTCTGCCTACTTGGGATCTCTGCCTGTCAAATAAATAAATAAAATCTTAAAAAAAGAAAGAGAGAGAGAAAATGTAATATAAGATCACCCAGCCACCCAAAATAATTGCTGTTAACATTTTGATATATTTTCGGGCCCTTCTTTGTTTCTGTGTGTGCCCATGTGCATGCATAGGCACCCACATGTGTGTGCATCTGGGGCCGTGCTGTATGTTGTCTTGCTGTTTTCTTTAAGTGATCATTAAATAGTGAGAATTTCTCATATTATTAAATACTCTTTAAAACCATATTGTAAGTTTGCTGAATACTTTTTTAGTTATGTATCATAAATTATTTGTTCTCTATTTGGGCTCATTCCAGTATGTCCTGTTGATTTTTGTGTATGTGTTGGTGTTTGTTTTGCTTTGTCTTACCTGATGTGGTGATGAAAGTGTAAATTTTTGTCACATTTCTGATTATTAGTCTGACTTATAATCTAAAACTGGGATTAGTGGCTGAAATGATGTTGATATTTTGGACCCTCTCAGTTAGATGGAACCAGTGGGTGGCCACTCCTGGCAAGGGGGACAGCAGCTGACTTCTAGCAGACTTTGCTGGATGCGTGGAGGGAAGGCTGACAAGTAGTGAAATCTGAAATGATAGCTACAGACCAGGGGATCTCCAAGGATCACCGGCACTTCTTCACGCTGGTCTGGAAAGGGTGTGCACAATTTCCTGGGAACAGTTGCAGAGGGAAAATTAGGAAGTTGGGAAAGTGAACAGTTCAACTGATGCTCTGAAATACTCTCAGGAAAATAATCCTCAGGTCTTGGTGCGATCGGTGTCCTGGGAAACTTAAAAAATACAGGTTTCTAGGCCATACCTCTTGAGATTCTGATCCTAGAGGTTGGGCCCAGGAATCTACATTTTCACAAGTGGCCCTGATAATTCATATCACCAGGCACATTTGTGAAACAGTCACTAGAACAACAGGACTCTTCCTAGTAACCTACAAGTCTTGCCGTGAATCATTTCTTATGAAATGAAAAGTTGACACGTGTACAAGCACACCCCCCTCAGTGATAGGCATTTCAGTGCCCTGGTATTTCTCTGTGCATCGTCTTATTGATCAAGCTGACTCTGAAACTGTTTTGGTACATAAATACTTTGCCCAAGAAAGCAGGCACAGAGGTGGCTCTGTGGGGATTGCACTGTGACAGGCAGAGTCACTATAATATGCAGCTTTTCTGTAGTGCTATGGAGCTCACGCTTTCCTGATCACTACAGATATTTTTGGCAAATAATCTTAGAGTTGTTGTGAGACCGCTCTCTTCCAAAGCCGTGTGATCTCTTCTGGCTGCTTCACACAGCAAATTCAGGAAGTATTTCCTTCGAAGAGCTTGCATCATAAACACACTTGTGGGAACAAAGGAAATTGATTCTGGCTTTATAATAGGGTTTAATTATTCCTCTTCATGGCTAGTAAAGTTATACAAAACACATGCTTATTATGATCTGTTACATAAATCTGAAGAGTATGAGTAAGCAGAAAAAATCTCCCATAACACTATTTTCTGTAAACAATTACAAACATTTTGTCATGTGTCTGCTTTCTTTTATGTATGTTTTTATTTATTGAGATCCTATTTGATACACTGTTTTGTAAGCATTTTCAAACTGAAATTATATCCTAGATATTTTCATTTGTCAAGAGCTTTGTAAGAAATCATTTTAATGGCTGAGTTACAGTTTGCCGTACTTAGATGGGAGGTGCCGTACTTTGATGTGACTGTCCTTACAAAATCAGAAATATAAAACATGGGGAAATGCATTGCCAATGCATTAAACATTTCAACTATATTTAATTGAGATTTAATTGATATATAGATAATATTTAATTGAGATTCATATCATATAAACATTTTCCTACTTCCTTTGTAAAATGTGTTTATTAACCAGAGTAACATAAATGCCTGGACATGGAGAAGAAAACACGAGCCAGTAGGCAGTATTTGTAGTGAGGGACCCTGAGGGTGATTGACACTAACACCCAGAAGACACCACTGCCATTGCCTTCTCGTGGTTCTTCAGTGACAGCCCAGTTATCAAAGCCAATGGACATTTTCCACTTTTTACATTATTTTGCCTTTTGCAGCATTAGAACTGTTAATGACTTTCAGCTTTCTGACACATCTTTTTTGCGTTTTCAACATTACTCTTTTATTTGTCTTCCTTGGACTGTTCCTCTTAATTACTTTTCTACCTTGTCACTAAGATGTTGGTGTCCTGGTGCATTCTGTATCTGACCTTCTTTTTTTCCATTCTGACCAATCTCCCTGGGTTCCTTCTTCTTACTCTCAGGTCTTTAATGGACTCCTAGAGACGATGGTCTCAGCTTACATGCTCCACTCTTCTCTCTGCCTCAGAACTCGCAGATAACACGTGCCATTCATTGTTGTGGTCCTGGTTCAAAACCATGCTACTCTCTCTGACACCTAACAAGCCTTCTTGCCTCAGATTCCTTGTCACACGCTCTCTTCCTCTGTGGAAGATAGGACTTATGGGTTGCTGGGCCTGTCTCCTTTGGGGGATAGAGCGCACTGACAGTGAGTGATCAGTGGTTGATCGAAGGACCGACCAGTGGTGATGAAAATTCCTCCCTCACCAATTCCTACATAATTCTTATTTTCTGTCCCCAGGACTGGGTGATAGTGCTCTGAAATATGTAGTCCACCTTTCTAAAGTGTGCTTTTCTCCCTTTGCATCACCCATCTGTATTTAAGGCTATTCAGAATTCTTCCTAGTACTTCCTAGGTGCTAACTTATAAAACAGCATTAAGAAAATTAAAGAATGAAAGGAATAAAATATTTAATTATTTTATAACATTCTCTAATTTATTAAATAGTTTATTGAATTTATATACTAGAATGTAATTATAAAAAGTGATCCAGTATAAAGGAAGAGCATCTTGTTGTTTCTAACACCCTAGGGTATCAATCCCAAAAGCCAGGAGACTTCTAGTACTTACTGTTGTGATCCCTAAAAGAAGATATAAGCAATGTGGCATGTATATATAGAACAGCGGTGCTGAGTAAAGCTGTAGTGTAGGAAAAGTTTGAAGACTTTGGAGGGATATACCCATTGCAATGTTAAAGAAATCTTTTATTTTCTTTATCTCTGACCAACTCTTATAGTAAAGCTAGGTGGAATGAATGAAGGGAATGTCAACCATTCCTTGTTAGGTTTTTTTCTGTTATCTTTAGAAAATAACAATAATGATTTTGTACAAGGTGGTTTTAAAATTATGTGACTTCTAATTATAAGAAAAGCCACAATACTGAAATTTGGGTAGTGCTACTCATCCCTTTCTCTCCTGCTGTAATTTAGTGTGTCTCTAGGATGTCAGTGGCTGATTTGGAATTTCTGCCTCTGCTTTTTCTCAGCAATTAGGTTTTGTATTCAACTAATGGAATTGAGCAATACTTAGGCTAATGATATGGAGAACTTCTCTTCCATTTTGCTGCATCAAACGTTGACATGAAACCTTAAAAAATGTCTCCTGGGGCACCTGTGTGGCTCAGCTGATTAAGCATCCAACTCTTGGTTTTGGCTCAGGTCATGATCTCAGGGTTGTGAGATTGAGCCCTACATTGGGCTCCACACTGAGTGTAGAGCCTGCTTGGAATTCTCTCTCTTCCTTTGCCCCACGCTGCTTGCATGCATGCTGTCTCTCTCAAAAAAAAAAAAAAGTCTCCTGCTTTTTTCTTCCTAAGGCCATATGATATTAAGACACTTTGATTCCTCCCCTTTTCTTTAATTATCATTGGCTTCTTATTCTTTGCCCTGGACAGTTCTTTTACCATCTCCACCTCTCCATCATTATCTTCTGCCCTAAACTAAGCAGATGAGGCACATCCCCCCTGCCCTGAACTTGATATAGAGTTAATAATTTATTCATTTCTTCTTCCTGCTTTGCTCCTATGTAGGTTTTTCTGTTGTTATTGTTCCTCTGGCATTTCTATGTGCTAATGATCCTTGAATGTTATTTTGCTGATCATTAATCTGTAGAAGAGAAGGAAAAACTGTTAAGAGTATCTTCCCAATTCATATCTCTGGAGAGATGGAGTAGACCTACTTTTCTCTACCCCTCCCTTCAAAGGACAGCTAAAGTCCCTGAACATTTTGTATGAAAAACATGAGGAGACTGAATGGTGGAGAGGAGGAGGTAGACTGCCTAGGGACCTTGAGACTCAATGAATGACAGAGTGGTGGATTCCTTGAGATTATTATTTTCCTCATACTTATTAGACTGGGTGCCAGAGAAGCCAAAAACCGAGATGCCAGTGGGCACACAGGGAAAAAAAAGCCTCCAAGAAACCCTGCCCTTTCTAGCTAAGGGACCATAAAAAGGGAGAAGCCTATCAAGACAGAAAGCTTTTAGACAATAACCACCTTACTGCAGTATCACTACAGAAAACACTATGGGCACACTCACAAACCCCATCAACAAAGTCCAAGTGAGGACCCTAGACTTCCAGTCTTGCCAGGCTATCGTGAAGTTCTTATCCACCACACCTGACCAGCATGGTAAAGAGGAAGTTGAGTGTGTAGCCAAGGCTTACATCCCTCTGGATAGTAATGAGTTCCTTCCCTGGCTTCAGAGGAGACCACACAGTGAGCCTGGCCTTCTGCTCAGACCTGGTGCTATCAAGGTACTCTTCTCTTCTCACTAGGAGGCCAATAAACTTTCACTTCCCCCAGTGGTAACAAGGATCCCCTCCCCAACAATGTCAGTAGAGGCAAGATCAGGAACAATGATAGACTGCCCTTCACCTCTCTGGAGATGTATCAACAGAAACCTAGTTTGGAGCGTGAACCCCCACCCCAACCCAGCACTAATAAGGAGCCCTCCACCACCACTCCTGGATGTTAGTACAGGCCAGTTGGAATCTTAGATTTCCATACACACCTGGTAGTAGTGAGCGGAAGTCTATACTTCCTCCACCAGAGTAGTGTTAGAAGTGGCTAGCTAAGATAGAAGATTTAGGTATCATCCAGAATCTCTTAGCATACTATTCAAAATACCCAGGTTTTAATTGAAAATCATTCACCATAACAAGAACCGGGAGTATCTCAGTGTGGATGACAAAAGATAATCAACAGACACCAACATGACACAGATTTCAGAAATATCTGACCACATTTTAAAGCAGCAGTCATAAAAGTGTTTTAATAAGCAAATTCAAGCATGTTGGAAATAAAGAGGGAGGGGGAATTATGTCCTGTGAAATAGAGAGTGTCAGCAAAGAAATACATAAAGCAATACAAAATAAACATTTTAGAACTTAAAAATATAGTAATTTTAAAAAAATGTCTTTCAATGGATAGACTTAACAGCAGAAAGAAGAGGGCAAGGAAAAGAATCTCTGAATTTTAAGATAAAATTAGAAAATTAGATAAAATATAAACTACTTAATTTAAAAAACATAAAATAGACTGAAACAAAAAAAATACAAAACTAGAACATCTGAGACTTCTGGGACTATGACCAAAAAAAAATTTAACATTGTGTCATCTGAGTCACAGAAGGAGAGAAGGAAGAGAGTGGGGTTAAAAAAGTATTTAAATAAATACTGGCTGAAAGATGTCAAATTTGGTGCAACACACAAACCTACAATAATCTCAATGAATTCCAAATAGCATAAATCCAAAGAAATGCACACCAAGAAACATTGTAGTTAAACTTCTGAAACTAAAGACAAAGTCTTGAAAGCAGCCAAACAGAATAGGACCTTACCTATAAGGAAATAAAAAAAAAAATTCTAATGTCATCAGATTTCTCATTAGAAACTACAGGAGGGCATCTGGGTGGCTCAGTCTTTAAGCGTCTGCCTTCAGCTCGGTCATGATTCCAGGGTCCTGGGATCAAGTCCCACATTGGACTCCCTGCTCAGCTTGGAGTCTGCTTCTCCCTTTGTGTTCTCTCTCTCGCTGTGTCTCTCTTTGTCAAATAAATAAATAAAATCTTAAAAAAAAAACTACAGAGAGCATTAGAAGGTGGCAGAACATTTTTCAAGTACTGAAAAGAAAAGAACTGTCAACCACTAATTCCATAACTAGTAAAACTATCTTTCAGGAATGAAGGGAAAATTAAGCCATTTTCAGATGAATGAAAAAAGTATGTATTGTTATAATAATTACCCTTAAAGAATAGCTAAAGTAAGCACTCTAAAAAACAGAAATGATAAAGGAAATAAAAAGGTGGGGGAATCTTAGAACATCAGGAAGAAAAAAAAAACAGAACAAAAATGGATAAATAAGATACTTACCTTTTCTATATAAAAGTTCTTTTCTTTTGCCTTTTGAGTATAGTTGACACACAATGTTACATTAGTTTCAGGTGTACAATATAGTAATTCACTAGGTTTATACATCACACTATGTTCACCACAAGTATAGCTACCATCTATCCTCATACATAGTTATTATAATATCATTGACCATATTCCCCATGCTGTGCCTTATTCATTCCACAACTGAAGCCTTTATCTCCCACTCCTCTTCTACCCCCATCACTTTGTTCTGTGTACTAACAAGGTTGATTTTGCCTTTTGTTTGTTTATTCATTTTTTTAGATTCCACATATGACTGAAGTCATATGGTATTTTTTCTTTCTCAGCCTATCTTATCTCACTTAGCATATACACTCTAGGTCCAGCCATGTTGTCTCAAATGACAATATTTCATCCCTTTTTATGCCTGTGTGATCCAGTGTGTGCATGTGCATGCATGGTTGTGTGTGTGTAACACCTTCCTCATCCACTTGTTTATCAGTGGACACATATCTTGCATATATCTTATATCTTGCTCTTGTATCTTGGCTATTACAAATGATGCTGCAATAAACATAGGGGTGCATATATTTTTTTCAAATTAGTATTTCTAATCTTCTTTGGGTAAATACCCAGGAGTGGAATTATTGGATCATATGGTATTTCTATTTTTAATTTTTTGAGGACTCTCCATACTTATTTTCAGAGTGACTATATCAATTTGCATTCCTACCAACAGTGTATGAGAGTTCCTTTTTCTCCACATCCTGGCCAACAGTTATTATTTCTTGTCTTTTTATGTTTGCCATCTAAGAGGTATAAGATGATATCTCATTGTGGTTTTAATTTGCATTTTCCTGATGGTTAGTGATATTGAGCATCTCTTCATGTGTCTGTCGGCCATCTATATGTCTTCCTTGGAAAAATGTCTGTTCAGGTCTGCTGCCCACTTTTTAAAAGTATTTTTTGATTTTTGGTGTTGAGTTGTGCAAGTCCTTAATATAGTTTGAATTTGAGCCCCTTACTGGATATATCTTATCCGATTTAGTAGGTTGCCTTTTGCTTTAGATTTCCGTTGCTGTACAAAAGCTTTTTATTTTGATGTAGTGCCAGTAGTTTATTTTTGCTTTTGTTTTCCTTGCTTTAGGATGACATATTTGGAAAAATGTTGCAGTGGCTCATATCAGAGAAATTACAGCCTGTATTCTCTTCTAGGATTTTTTATGGTTTCAGGTCTCATGTTTAGGTCTTTAATCCACTTTGAGTTTATTTTTGTGTCAAGTGTTAAAAAGTGGCCCAGTTTCATGTTTTTACATGTGGCTGTCCAGTTTTTCCAGCACCATTTACTGAAGAGACTATCTTTTGCCCATTGTATATTCTTGCCCCCTTTGTCATAGATTGACTGTATAATCATGGGTTTATTTCTGGGCACTCTATTCTGTTCCTTTGATCTATGCATCTGTTTTTGTGCCAGTACCATACTGTTTGGATTTTTATAGCTTATTAGTATATCTTGAAATCTGGGATTGTGATACCTCCAGCTTTGTTCTTCTTTCTCAAGATTGCTTTGGCTATTCAGGGTCTTTTGTGGTTCCATACAAACTTTAGTATTATTTGTTCTGGTTTTGTGAAAAATGCTGTTGGTATTTTGATAGGGCTTGCATTGAATCATAGATCACTTTGGGTAATATGAATATTTTAAGAGTACTGACTCTTCCAGTTCATGAGCATAGAATATGTTTTCATTTGTTTGTGTCATTTTTAATTTCTTGGATCAATGTTTTATAGTTTTTAGAGTATAGGTCTTTTACCTCATTGATTAAGTTTATTCCTGGGTCTTTTATTCTTTTTGGTACAATTGTAAGTGATGCCATTTTCTTAATTTCTCTTTCTGCTACTTTGTTATTAATATATAGAAATGTTCCTGATTTCTGAATATTAACTTTATATCCTGCAACTTTACTGATTTCATTTATTCTAGTAGTTTTTTGGTGGAGTCTTTGGATTTTTCTATGTATAATACCATGTCCTCTGCAAATTGTGACAGTTTAACTACTTTTTTACCAATATGGATGCTTCTTCTTTCTTTTTCTTATCTGATTGCTCTGGCTAGGACTTCCAGTACTAGTATTCCAGTTGAATAAAAGTGGCAAGAGTGGACTCCCTTATCTTGTTCTTCATCTTAGAGGAAAAGCTGTTGCGGTTTTTGTTGTTGTTTGTTTTATAGTGGGATATGATGTTAGCAGTGGATTTTCCACGTATGGACTTTATTGTGTTGAGGTATATTCTCTCTAACCTCACTTTATTGAGAGTTCTTTCATGAGTAAGTGTTGAATTTTGTCAAATGCTTTTTCTGCATCTATTGAGATGATCTTATGCTTTTTATCCTTCAATTTGTTGATGTGATGTATCACATTGATTTGCAAACATTGAACCATCCTTGCATTCCCTAGAATAAGTCCCACTTGATCATGGTGAATGATCTTTTTCATGTATTGTATGTGGCTTGCTAATATTTTGTTGAGGATTTCTTTGACTGTGTTCATCAGGGATCTGGTAGGATTCTTTTTCTTGGGTTTTTTGTTGTTGTTGTTTGGGTTTTTTTTTTTTTTTCTTCTTTTTCTTTTTTTTTTTTTTTAAAGATTTTATTTATTTATTTGACAGATAGAGATCACAAGCAGGCAGAGAAGCAGGCAGAGAGAGAGGAGGATGCAGGCTGTCCGCAAAGCAGAGAGCCCGATGCGGGGCTCGATCCCAGGACCCTGGGATCATGACCTGAGCCGAAGGCAGAGGCTTTAACCCACTGAGCCACCCAGGCACCCCTTTTGTTTTGTTTTTGATCTGGTTTTGGTATCAGGATAATGCTGGCCTTGTAGAATATATTGGAAGTTTTCTTTTCTCTTACATTTCTTGGAATAGTTTGAGGATACTTGTGAATTTTCTAAATTATGTTTGATGGTTGAAGCAAAAAGTATAACATTGCAAAATGCTTATTGGAAATGTAAAGGAAATATTGATGATAATCTTATTATACATGGGGTAGGACAAGGAATCTAAAGTGAGCTAAGATTTCTATACTTCACTCAAATTGGTAAAATGTTGACACTAGCACACCATGATAAGTTATGTGATTAAAATGTAATACTTAGAAAAACCACTAAAACACTATGTAGAGACACACTAAAAAACACCAGATACATCAAAATAGAATTCTGGATATACTCAAGTAACATTGGAGAGGGGGAAACAAAAAAGAAATCAGAGAAGTTAAAACAAAAACACAGAGAAAACAAGCAGCAGACAAAAATATAAGTGGGAGACTTAAACCCCAAAATATTCATAACTGCAGTAAGTATAAGTGGTTAAGATATACCAATGAAAAGACAGAGATTGGTAGGATAGTTAAAAAAAAGTCATGACCCAACTGTTTTCTGTCTACAATAAACTAATTTCAAAATAATTGTACACTGAAAGTAAAAGCTCCTAAAAGGCCATGCACACGTAAATTAAAAGAATTCAGGACTGGCTAGATTAATATCAGCTAAAATAGAGTTTAGAGCAAAGAAGGGATGTAACAAAAAAGGGCCAGTCTACCAGGATGACATGTCAATTCCAAAGATGTATAACAATCGAGTTGCAATACATGAAATAAATGTAATGAAAGTGGAAGGAGAAATCACAGTCCACACTTACATTGGGAGACTTAATAACCCTCTCTCAATATTAGATAGAACAACTAGTCAGGAAATCAGCAAGGATTTGAGTAATTCAGCCATGCTATCAACCAATAGGATCTAATTGGCATTTATAGGACATGTCACTCAGCAACAGCTGAGTATACATTCTTTTCAGCTCTCATTAAACATATACTAAGATAGTCATTGTCCTTAGCCAAAAAGAAACTTTAATGCAGTTAAAATAACTGAAATCATAGAGTATGTTCTCTCACCACAATGGAGTCAAATTAGACATTAATAACAGAAAGGTAGAGAGAAAATGTCCAAAGACCTGGAAACAACACATTTCAAAATACCACGAGTCAAAGAAGCCACAAAGAGGCACCTGGGTGGCTCAGTTGGTTAAGCATCTGTCTGCCTTCGGCTCAGGTCATGATCCCAGGGTCCTGGGATCGAGCCCCTCATCGGGCTCTCTGCTCAGCAGAGAACCTGCTTCTCCCTCTCCCTCTGCCTGCTGCTTTGCCTACCTGTGATCTCTTTCTCTCTGTCAAATCTTAAAAAAAAAAAAAGAAGCCACAAAATAAATACTTTCAATGAAAATTAAAGCACAACATATTATAATTGGTAGAGTACACATAAAGCAGATAAAGCGGGAAACTTAGTGGTACTAAATTCTTACATCAGAAAAGAACAAAAGTTTAAAATCCATCAAGCCTCCAACATTAAGATGCTAGAAAAATAAGAACAAAGTAAACCTAATGTAAGCAGAAAGAAGGAAAAGAAAAAAGATGAGAAGAAAAACAATGAAGTTGAAAACAAAAAATAGAGAATATCAATGTAAAAAAAGCTAATTAAAAAATCAATAAGACAAACCTATAATAAAACTGAAACACAGAGGGGCACCTGGGTGGCTCAGTGGGTTAAAGCCTCTGCCTTCAGCTCAAGTCATGATCCCAGGGTCTTGGGATTGAGCCCCGCATCAGGCTCTCTGCTCAACAGGGAACCTGCTTCCTCCTCTCTCTCTGCATGCCTCTCTGTCTACTTGTGATTTCTGTCAAATAAATAAATAAAATATTTAAAAAACAAAACAAAACAAAAACTGAAACACAGAAAAGAAAAAGGACAAAAATTCCTGGTATCTGGTCTGAAACAGGTGATGGCACTACAGACCCTGCAGGCATTGAACAGAAAATAAGGGAATACTGTGAATAATCCTACATGCAAAATCTGACAAGTTAGAGGAAATAAGTCAATTTCCCAACAAGCACAAACTGCCACAACTTACTCAAAGTGAACTAGACAATTTGAAAAGCCCTATAAATAGTAAGGAAATTGATTTCAAAATTTTAAGCCTTCCTAAAAAGACATCTGCAGGCCCACATAGTTTCACAGGAGAGTTGTACCAAACTTTAAAATAAAAACAAAACAACCAATTTCCTCCAACCCTAGCAATTCTACACAATCTCTTCTAGAAAATAGAAGAGGGTAAACTGCTTCTCAATTAATTTTATGAATCAGTATTATTTTGATACCCAAATCAGAAAAAAAAACACACACACAAGTTCACACATACAGAAGAAAATTGCAGACCATTATTCCTCATAAGTACAAATAAGAAAGCCTTAACAAATTGTTAGCAAATAAAATTCAGCAGTATATCTAAAAGAATTATACATTGTCATCACATAGGATTTATGCCAGTTATGCAGTGCTGGTTCAATATTAAAAAATCAGTCAATACAATAAACCATACTAACATCCTAAAGAAGAAAAGTCATATGATCATATCAATTGATGCCAAAAATTTGATAAAATTCACACCCATTCCTAAAAAAAAAAAAAAAATCAACCTAGGACTAGAGAGAACGTCCTCAACTTGATAAGTAGCATGTACAAAACTATGGCTCACGTCATATTCAGTGGTGCTATACTGAGTGTGCCCCACCCCCCAGACTTGGTGACAAGGCAAGGATGTCCACTGTCACCACGCCCCTTCAACACAGTACTGGGATCTCTAGCCAGCTCCATAGTGAGGGCTGGGTGGGGGGGAACTAAAGGCATACAGATAGGAAAAGAAGAAAAATAACTCTGTATTTGCTGTTGACGTGATGGTCAACCTTGAAGACTTCAAGGATTCGTTTTTTTTTTTTTTTAAGATTTTATTTATTTATTTGTCAGAGAGAGAGCACAAGTAGGCAGAGTGTCAGGCAGAGACAGAAGCAGGCTCCCCACTGAGCAGGGAGCCCAATGCAGGGCTAGATCCCAGGAATCTGGGATCATGACCTGAGCCAAAGGCAGTGGCTTAATCGACTAAGCCACCCAGGCATCTCGATTTCAAGGATTCTATTAAAAAAAAAAGAAGAAGAAGAAAACCTCCTGGAATAATCTAAATAAAACAACAACAACAAAGAAACCTTCCTGGAATTAAAAAAAAAAAAACTCCAAGGTCATAAAATACAAGATCAACATAAAAAAATCAACCACATTTCTATATAGTAATGGTGAACATATGGAAATTGAAATACAAATACAGTTGCATTAAAAAAGAATAATTCAGTATACAGCTAAGAAAATATGTTCAGGGCCTGATGCTGAAAACTATGAAGTACTGATGAGAAAAATCAAAATCTGAATATTTGGGGAGAGGTGCCATGTTCACAGATTGACAGAAGTCAGTTTTCCCCAAGCCGACGTATAGGTAGGTTTAATACAGTTCCTGTCAAGATCGTTTTGTAGATACAGAAAATATAGTTATAAAATTTATGTGGTAAAGCAAAGGAGTTGAAAAAGAAGGATAAGATGGGAGAAATCACTCCACCCAATTTGAATTCTTACTAGATAACTAAAGTAAGAAAAGCCCTATAGTACTGGCATAGGGATAGACACATAGATCAATGGGACAGAACAGAGAGCCCAGACATAGAGCCACACAGGTACAGCCAACTGATTTTTGACAAAGGTACAAAGCAATTCAATGAAGGAGGAATAATGGTCTTTTCAGCAAGTGGTGCTAGAATGATTGAACATCCATAGGCAAAAAAATAAACCCTGACCTAAACCCTATTCCTCATACAAAAATGAACTCAAAATGTGTTGGATTAAATGTTAAATGTAAAATGACTGAACTTTCAGAAGAAGACATAAGAGAAAATCTGTGGGGTTAAGAGTTGGTGAAGAATGCTTAGGCATGCCACCAAAGGCATGGTCCATAAAAGAAAAAAGCATTAAATTGGAATTCTTCAAATCTTAAAACTTTAGCTCTGCTAAAGAGCTATAAACTTCAGTGAAGTATTTGCCAGCCACGTATTTGAAAAAGCATTCATGTCCAGACTATAGAACTCTCAAAACTGCAGTAAAAAACCCAATTCTAAAATGGGCAAGCCACCTGAGGAGACATTCCATGAAAGTGGACAGGGGAATGCAAATAAGCACATGAAAACATACTCAACACTCCTGACAATCAGAGAAATACACATTAAAACAATGATGAGATGTCACCATGTAGCTTTTAGAACCAGTGAAATAGAAAGCAGTGACCGATAGCAAATGCCTGTGAGGATCTGGAGAACCTGCATCCATTAGAAATTCCTAGGAATCAAGGTAAAATGGTCTGGCCTTGCTGAAAAATACTTTGACAGTTTCTTTAAAAACAAACAAATGAAAAACAGAACATACCCTGATTCTAAGACAACAGTTCATCCCGGAGATGTGAAAACCAATGTCTGCACAAAATGGGCACCCACTTGTTCACAGAAGTGTTGTTCATAGTGGCCAGGAACTGGCAATAGGCTGTACGTACGTTCTTGAGTGGATGATGAGTAAACAAAGGGTAGGCCATCCATCCCACAGAATGCTGCTCGGCGTCATAAAGGAATGAACTGTTACCAGGGAGGCCCCTTGGCGAGAGCTCAGGGAGTTATCCTGAATGGAAAGAGGCCTCAGACTCTGTTTATAGAACATTCCTGAAATGACATAATGATATGCCTGAAGAACCAGTTAGTGGATGTCGGGTGAGAGGACGGGGTGAGTGGGTCTTCCCAGGGAGGTGTTTGTGGTGACAGAGGAATTCTGCACCCTGACTGGAGGGGTGAGGCCAGCTGCACGTGTGATAAAGAGCAGCCCTTGTCCCCATGTCAGCTTCCTGGTGTCTCATTGCACTGCACTCAAGATGTGTCCGAAGAGTCCAATGAAGGGCACACGGAGTTTCTCTGTATGAGTTTTCCAGCTTCCTGTCAATCTAAAATTGTTTCAAAATAAAATGTCTTGGGTTTAAAAAAGCAGTCTTCTTAGATGTTTGGGTCAGAATTGTCTCCTTTCCCAGGCAGCTTGCTTCAGTTGCGGTCTCATCCTGTGAAGTTTTGTGTGTCTGCATCAGCAGACAGTTCCTTGTTTTTTAAAGTAAAATTCTTACCTTGAAATTTGGCTTCTGCAAAATTCTTCTAGCTACTTTGTGGGAGGAACTAAACTTCTAAAATCAAAAGAAACTCTGGCTCACTAGCATGTACAAAGATTAGAAATTACATTTTCGCCTCTGGTGCTTATCACCTAGGACCTCAGTGATGAGCTCTGCTTCAAGTTCAAGGGAGCAGAGAGTGTTGTGCTGGTGCCCCAAGACTTACATAATCTCTTCATTTTTGTATTTTTTTTACATTGGATAAATTATTTTTAAATTATTAGATATATTATTTGACTATAGAAGAAGAGATTTTATTAAAACTCTGAACATTTGTTATTTAACTTTAGATAATGCTTAGCACATATTTTCTATTTTCAATCCCTTTAGGACAGATAGAGAATGGATATTTGTGTCTTTTTTCAGTGACAGATTTTGTGATACTTATAGCCCCTGGTATGCTATAATTAGTTTTTCTCTTGTTTCCCCCGTTGGCATCTTGTTTTCTTACCTCGGTTTCTTGTAAGAGGGGTCATGTGAAATACCTCCGTGTCCTTCAGGATGACCAGTCTGATGTGGGATCATCACATGGTAGACACAGGAACTTGTTTGTCCACTGTTTCTTCAGTTCATGCCATTTTAAGGAGGCCAGAAAAAAATATCCATTGCTCAAATAAAATTGTTTTTTATTGAAGTTCACATGTTAGAATGATTAAGGACAGAGCTCTGGTTGGAGTTGTTTGCAGTTTTGATATGAGAACAGGCTGTCTCAGTGCTTTGTAGTAGTTGTCTAGTTCCTAGATTTTCTCGAACAGTCTTCCCACACCTCCTGTGTTCTGTCATGTGTTAGAATAGCGGCCGCTGAGGCGGAGAGGTGGGAGTGCGTGCTCGCTGTGCTACCACTGGAACAGGAGGGGTCCCAGTTCCGGGAGGAGGCCACAGGGAGTCCACTGGGTCAGCAGCCTCAGGAGCTAAACTCCATCTGCATCTTGGAAAATGTCTTGGGAGTGTGGGCACTGGCCTTTGATTATTTCTGTTTCAGATTGCCTTATGCTATTATCCAGTGAACCAAATGCTGTATCATCAATAACTACCTAGATGATACCTTCATGGAGTAATAGATTTTTCTCTAAAATACCAAGTGCATTTGAAAGCTATTCTTTTACATTCATCTCATTTTCAAACTTTAAAATTAAATTTTACTTCAGAGAGCTCTCAGGAGGTGCTTTTGTGAATTCATTAACCATAATTTGATAGCAGTTTTTATTATTGTTCAGAAAGTAGAAAAGCTTTGTGTCCAAAAGTTCAAATTATGTAATTTAAGAAAGTTGACATACTGTCTCTTTTATCACAGGAAATGGTATCATTTGACTTTTTTAGACAACATAGAAGTATTTCTAAACACTTTTGCAACTTTTCTTTTTTTTCCCCTTTAAAATGAAAAAAACTTTCGGGGCACCTGGGTGACTCGGTTGGGCGTCCAACTCTAGATTTCGGCTCAGGTCATGATCTCAGTGTTGTGGGACCAAGCCCTACATCAGGCTCCACACTCAGTGGGGAGTCTACTTCTCCCTTGCCCTCTGCCCCTCCCCCCACTCGTTTGCTTGCTCTCTCTAAAATAAACAAGTAAATTTTTAAAAAAATAAAGTGAAATTACTCTCCATTACCTTAGGAGACTATACTCTCCATCACGTTTGCTGTTATGGACTTACTTATTTTGTCATTAAATATTTATTTAGTTCTGCGCTTATACTTCAAGGGTACGTCAGAGAGTAGACAAATAAGGTATCTGAACTCATTAGGTTTACGTGGGGGAGACAGGCAGTTAACAAACAAATGAATAGACAAGATAATTCCAGATTGCTAGAAATTATATGAAGGAAACAGATTTATATAACACAGATGGTGGGTCATTTGGTGGATGATCAAGGAAGGCTGCTCCTTGCACAGGTGACTCTTGGTGCTGATTCCTTAAGTTTAAGAATGAGCCAGTAAACACGTGGGGTTTGAGCATTCTAGGCCTTAGAGGTACCCAGCAAACTCAGAGACCCCAAAGCAGAAAAGTTAAGTTTATTGGAGAAGCAAGAGGAAATGAGTGGATGGGAATATGATAAGTCAGGAGGAGAAGTCCAGCAGTAGGGATGGAGAGAGGCAGGGACCAGAACCCTTGGGGCCCTCGGGACCATTTGTGCCCTTTGGAATTTCATTCTGAGCATCCATTGAGTGGGGTGCAGCCTGATCCTCTGTGCACTTGGCTGCTGTGGGAAGCAGAGGCCTGGGCTGACCCTTTGGGAGAGTTCTCTCAGGTGGCTGTCCTATGTGGGCAAGTGACTTAAGTCTCTCTAAAGCTCAGTTTCCTCATTTGTAATTAAGAGTAATGTCAGTATCTACATGAGAAGGTTGTTGGGAGGTTTCTGTGAGACAATGTGAAAAGCTTCTGTTTGGACCAAAGGAAGTGCTCAATGTCATGAACTATAACTGTCACCCATTGTTGTAAAGATGATAAGGTTTCACTGGCTTCATGACATACACAACAGTGGGCATGTAGACAGACATGTAGCATACAACGGTTCTGTTGTTAGAAACACACACACACACACACACACTCGGGAGGTATACCTGGACACGAAAATTTGTTCGGGGGGAAAGACTCAGAAAAGGTTACATAAAGAGTTGAGTCTAAATGTGGCTGACTATCCACTGAGTGGCCCTGTGAGGGCCCCAGCACCTCACAGCATCTGCCCCCACAGACCCTTTAGTCACACCACTCAATTCCCTGCTTTGGGTTGGAGCATTTCTAAAAGCCTCTGCGAAAGTACAAACCCATTGTCTTGTTAGCTCCAAATCCATCAAGAGGGGAGAGATACAACCAAGGAGACGTCTATGTGGTGGTGTGGCCAGGGCCAACTGGTGTCCCCATGTGGGCCATGGCCCGAGTTGGCCTGCAGGAGGCGGTGGAAGGTGCGGGGAACCTCTTGGCAAGCCGGCAGGTGTGAGTGCGCCTCCCCCCCCGCCCCAGACCAATCCCTGCTTCAGAGCTGCGTGCCTCTGGTCGACAAATGGACCAATGGTGAAGACATAATCTTCCTCTGTTAGGATAAGGAAGATAATGATGTTTCACTTGAGTGTCCTTGGGGAACTGAGGCTCCATGTAAAGGACAGTTGTGGTTGTTCATCTTTCTGTGCCTGAAGAAATCCTGGGGGAGAAAAAAAAAGGGGGTTCCCAAAGAGTTTAAAGTAAGAAAGGGTTTGGGAAGGAAAGGCATAGAGGATTTCACACTTTCTCTGCCTCTCCTCAGGAGTTTCCACATTGGTTGCTTTCATGATCTTAGATTTCCCCCACTTTTTTCTCCCCAACACCATCTTTTACCATTGAATTAGGCTTGGTCTAGACTTTAGTAGTTGTAACAGAAAGTACAGAAACTTATCTTTTCAAACCTATGTCAACTCTATTAGAATAAGAGCCGGTCAGTCACCAGATACATTTCCCAGCTTTCTGTTGCAGTATCTGATCGTTAAGCCACAGAATCTGAACTAGAGCTTTCATCTGAAGAATAAATACACTAGCCTGGAAAGCGAAACCACTCCACAGTTTAATATTTAACTCATTCTTGTGTAATATTGCTTGTAAGACAACACAGTCACAACCTGTCACTTGTTAATGAGTCCTCTACCTAGTAATCACTGGGATGGAGAACATGAATGGGAACCAGGAATCAGCAAAGCGGGTTTTGCACAGCCAAGATAGGCGTCACAGTAATTCATGGCTTGATTTAAAAAGGAGAGCTCCCCAGACCCTAATTCAAAGGCTGTTTCATCTCGGTCCACAAACACATTTGAAATATCAGATCAGAAAGAGTGAGAGGAGAGGGTACAGACAGCAGCCAGGAGTGAGCCAGCAGCCCCACGGCAGCAGAGGGGATGGAAGAATGCAAAATGTGTAGCGGAATCACAGAGCATCAGGCCGCATTTGAAGCCATGTCGTGAAGGTGTGAATAACCCTGCAGATATGGTGCAGCAGACACAGCCTGGACTTCAGGTCTGAGGGAGTTTAAAAACCCCGGAACTCCAAACAGCCCAGGATCAGGAGGCAGAGGCCTTGCTGGCTCCCTCTGTGACCAGACAGTTGCTTAAAATCTCCAGGCCTCAGTTTCCTTATAAAATATGTAGGATATTTTTGATGCTTGTTCGTAGTGATCCAAAGGGGCACATGTACCCGAATGTTTATAGCAGCAATGTCCACAATAGCCAAGTTATGGAAAGAACCTATGTCCATCAACAGATGAGTGGATAAAGAAGATGTGGTATATATATATACAATGGAATACTATGCAGCCATCAAAAGAAATGAAATCTTACCATTTGCGATGACATGGATGGAACTAGAGCGTATTATGCTTAGCGAAATAAGTCAACTGGAGAAAGACAACTATCACATGATCTCCCTGATATGAGGAAGTGGAGATGCAATGGGGGTGGGGGTTAAGGTGGTAGGAAAAGAAGAAATGAAACAAGATGGGATCGGGAGGGAGACAAACCAAAAGAGACTCTTAATGTCATAAAACAAACTGAGGGGGGGTGGGGAGGGAGAGGGGTTGGGAGAAGGTGGTGGGGTTACATTATATGTTTAAATAAAAAAGCTTAAAAAATATGTAGGATAATAATTAGTGTTATTAAAATGAAATGAAATAATATTTAGGAAAAGGGCTCTGGCTCGATAAAAGCACAATGTGAATGTTAGCTTTCTGAGCACCTTTCCTTCCTTTTAATGGGCTATTTAATTAACTACTAGTCATTCACCTTCTCTGAGACTGTTTCCTCCCAAATCGAGAATAGTAACTGTACTATTTGCCCATTTCATACCAGTAATATGATGCCCTTGAAGTGCCATGTGTTCTGTATGTATCATGTAAGTAGATGATACTATTAGCTCTACACTATAGGACAACACACAAATTGTGAAAATGGTCCAGAGACATCAAGAAAAGGTTAAATGTCATCAAATACCCTTTATTTAAGAAGGAAGAGAACTGCAGTATAATTAATTTCGAAAATTTTCTTTAAATAATGATTCTAAAACAAGTTTCCAGGCTTTAACCATTGAGCATTAAATGCCTGAGAAATTTGCTCTTGTAGGATATCTTATTTCCCAGTTGTGCCAGAATGAGTTGTTTTGTACATAAGTCTCAAGCAGAGAGAGGTTCTAATTAAGTGCAAATTACAATGAAATTAATAAATGACACTATTTTTTAGACTTTAACATGGGCTCTAAGAGAGTGCAGTGTGGGCTTAGATTGATTATAATTCTGATCTTTCAAGTTGTGAATCAATATTATATACATTAAAACACAATTAAATAAAAAATAAGTGAAGAATCAAATAGAATGCTCATCTCTGAGTTGGTTCAACCTCTCAAATGATGACTTAAAATCTGTTAGATGCTAAGACTGTAATTGTCCTTATTGTTGACTATATTCCAAAATAATTGCACATGTAATTAGTATCAGTTAACGATAGATATTAAACTTATTAAACTACACTACTCACAAATACACTAGATTGTCATAAATTGTCCAAATACAATTGCAGACTTAAGGTTTTATTTCACTTTTTACAGATGAACTGCAGACTATAAATGGATGAATTATTTAATATTACCAGGAATTTTATTAAATTAAAAACTATTTGATTTAGCATTTTCTGATCCATACCTACCAGAAGAACATGGATCAGGTGGGCTTCCCTCCTCAGGTCATACCAGCCAAGACTGAGTGAGAAGCCTACTAGCACCTGATGGCCCAGAGAAGCTTTCTCAGTCCACATGGCCAGGTATCCCCTACCTCACAACCAGTGACAAGGGTAGCCTAGGGAAGCCCTTCTGTCTCCATAGGCAACAATAGTAGGGATAGAGCAGGAGCCTGAGCAGGCCCCATAGAACAGATGAGACCTGAATAGCTCTGCAAAATAAATTTTCATTGAAGCTACAAACACAGAAGTCAGCTAGACCCTATGTATGAATAGCCTTGCCTGCTAAAATGAAGTATTTAAATAGGATCAGGTCAGCATAATATCCAGAATGTCAAGGATGCAATTGAAAATCACTCACTATACGTAGAACCAGGAAAAACCTAACTGGAATGAGAAATCAGTCAACTGAAGCCAACATTGCAATGAATCCCATGTTGGAATTACCTGACAAGGATTTTAAAGCAGCCCTCATAAAAGTGCCTCAAAAGCAATTTATTAATTATTTTCAAAGAAATGACAGAATAGAAAATCTCAGCAAAGAAGAAGAAATTTTAAAAAAAGAATCAAGTAAGAATTAGTGAATTGAAGCCTCCAATAATCAGAATAAGAAGCTGGGTGGATGAGCTCAGTAGTAGAGTAGAGAAGACAAGGATAGAACATAGTGAATATGAGGACAGATCAATAGAATTTACTGAGTCTGAACCACAAAGAAAAAATAGACTTAAAAAGACAAAATAACAACAACAACAACAAAGAACAGAGCCTCCAGGATCTGCTATCTAACATTCAAGTCGTTGGCATGCCAGAAGGAAAGGGGCAGGAGGGGGGAGCTGGAAAAGCCTTCAAGGAAATAACAGCTAAAAACTTCCCAGATTGGAAAAAAAAACAACAAACCTGCAGATCCAAGAAGCTGAGTGAATCCCAAAGAAGATAAAGATCAATGAAATCAATTCAAAGATGTATCATACTTACGCTTATAAAGTTAAGAAAAATTACAACTCCTCAGGCTGACAAAAAGGAGCTGCCAATTTGCTAATTCTGTATCTGTGTCTGGCAAAAATGTCCTTCAGGAATGAAGGGGCAACTCAGAGACCCTGTCGTTACAATACCTGTACTTGAAGCGTGATTGACGGAGGCCCTCCCAACAGAAAGGAAATGACCAGAGAAGATCTGAGACTGTGGAAAGGAAAGAAGAACAGAGAGGTAGGATGAAAGTAAACAGTACAGACCCCTTCTCCTATGAGTTTCTTATATTTGGAATTTGAAAAAAATTATAATACCATGTGAAGTATATGGAGAGGGGGTACTTAAGACATTTATATTTAGACAGTAGGGAAGGGAACAGGCTCTCCATACTTAATCTGGAGTAGTAGGGTGTTCATACAAGTTACTTATGTCTGCTGTAATAATTAGAGCAACTGTTAAAAAAAAAAAACTACATGAAATGAGATACTAAAAGCCACTATAAGTAGATTAAGATGGAATCCTAGAAATCGTTCAGCAAACCCACAGTAAGGCAACAGAAGAAAAAGGAAGAATGAGAAACAGAGTGAATAAAAGTCTAAATATACCAATTAAGTGACAGACATTGGCAGAGAGGATATCAAGACTACATAAGTTCAAAAGCCACTTCAACATAATGATGTATATATAGGTTGAAAATAAGAGGTAGAAAGTTGTGTCATGCAAGCACTAATTTAAGAAAAATCAGGGCTGGCTACGTTACAATCCACTGAGGTAGACTTCAGAGCAAAGACCATTACAAAACGAAGAACTGGCCATTACTTAAGGACAAAAGGATGACTCTACCATGAAGACACAGGCATCCTCGCTGTGTGTGCTCCGAACATCACAACTTCAAAGCACGGAAAACAGTGGCTAAACTGAGACAGAGGCACAGCCTCTGTTCTATTTGGGGTCTCTCACCAATTGACAGAAGCAGCTGATGGCAAGGACAGGAAGAACTGAACAACACAACACCATCAACCAACAAGATCTAACTGACATTTTTAGAACAACTCTACACAATACACATTCTTTTTTTTTTAAAGATTTTATTTATTTATTTGACAGAGAGAGATCACTAGTAGGCAGAGAGGCAAGCAGAGAGAGAGGAAGGGAAGCAGGCTCCCCGCTGAGCAGAGAGCCCGGTGCGGGGCTCGATCCTAGGACCCTGGGACCACAACCTGAGCCAAAGGCAGAGGCCTTAACCCACTGAGCCACTCAGGTGCCCCAATACACATTCTTTTAAAGTACCCATGAGGCATTTCCAAAATAGAACCTATCATAGCTTATAAAACCAAACCTCAGTATAAGTTTAAAAGAATTGGAATCATACAAATTATGTTCCATGAACATAATAGAACCAACCTAGAAGCGAAGGACAGAAAGATAACAGGAGAATCTCTAAGCATGTGGATATTAAACAGCATATTTTTAAGTAATTCATGGATCAGAGATAATTAAAAGAAATACATAGAACTGAATGAAATGAAATAGAAAAGACCGAAATTGTGGGATGCAGCTAAAGACATGCTGGGAGGAAAATTTTGTAGCATAATGTTTATACTAGAAAAGAGGAAGGGCTCGTGGGTGGCTCAGTCAGTTGAGTGTCTGACTCTTGGCTTTGGAAGCTCAGGTCATGATCTCAAGGTTGTGAGACAGTCCTGAGTTGAGCTCCGTGCTCAGTGTGGAGTCTACTTGAGATTCTCTCTCTCTCCTTCTTCCTTTACTCCTCCCCCTGCTCTCTCTCTTTCTGCCCTGCTAAGTTAATAAGTAAATCTTAAAAAGAAAGAAAGAAAGGAAATAAAAGAGGGAAGGTCTCAAATCAATAATTTAAGAGCCTTCTTTAAGGCCAGAAAGAGGAAAAAAGACAGAAGACATAAATTACTAATATTAGGAATGAATAGGAGATATCACTACAGTTCTTACAGCAAGTGAAAAGACAAAACTACAGACAACGTCAGGCTCATAAATTTGGTTAGATTAATTGAATCAAGTACTCAAAAGTTACAAAGTACCCAAACTCAACCTATGTAAGATAGATAATCTGAATAGTACCACAGCCATTAAAGAAATTTAATTTGTAATTAACTTCCTCTTCCCCAATCTCCTAGCCCAGATCTTTTCATTGGAGACATTTATCAGACATTTAAAGGATGAAAACACAATAGTTTTACACAATTTCATCCAGTAAATACAAAAGTAGGTAATGCTTCCCAATTCGTTTTATGAGGCCAATCAAAAAAGCACAAAAGCAGAAACTATCAACAGATGTGTCTAATGAATATAGATGCAAAAATCCTTCACACAACATTGGCAAACTGAATCCAGCAAAGTATAAGAACTCTACACCACAACTAAGATTTTATTCCAGGTATGCAGGCTGGTTCGATATTTAAACATTGATCTATGTAATCCATCATATCAAAAGGCTAAAGGGGAACTCTTATGAGCATATCCGTTGACACAGAGAAAGCATTTACCTTTCATGATAAAAATTCTCAGCAGCCAGGTTAGGAGAAATAACTTCCAGTACAGTTCTTTGTAACTTTTTATGACTCTGTAATTATTTCAAATTCAGAGTTCTTAAAATAACAAATAGTATTTGAATGTGCAAAAATCAAATAACAGTAAGGCTTTGAGAGTGTAAGCTCCTAAATTTCAGAGACGGTCCTGCAGTGATTTGCTCTCACCTCCACTGGTGTCCCCTTATGAAGCAAAAGACCCTGTGTTGTCAGTTCTGCTGGTACCAGACTTCATGGTATCTGGAATATTTCAAGGAAGTAGGGACAGGGTTGGAGAGTGCACTGTGCTCTCCCAGAGGAAGGGCAAGAAGTGGGAAGAGGAGATATGTCCCATAAAAAAAGAAACTCTGAGCTAGGAGCTTATGAAAATGTGCTCTGCACCATTTTCCTAAGACTTAGGAACAGGAAGCAGAACAATATCGTGGACTATCTGCCATCCTCTCAGCTCTTCCTCGTATGGCAGTTATCCCCTGATTTTCTCCTAATTATGTGTCCTAAATCTTGCTAAGAGGATTTACATGAAAAGAGGACTCTGGTTTGGTGGGCTTGATGGAGGAAGGGGAGGCCAGGAGCCACATCCTATGCCAAAGCCGTTGTCAGAGACAGGAACCCCCAGAACAGCAAATGGCTGAGCTGAAGAAACAGAGCAGTGTCTGTCTCCTGGCACTGCAGCCCGGCCGTGAGGACAAGGCTTTTCACCAGCAGAAGCTACGGGGTTCTCCCGCTTACTGTAGGGATACCCCCATGGGGTGAGCACACAGGAGAGCCCCCTGGCCTGGATATGGCCTCCAATCTCGGTTTCTCTCTGTGGGGCTCTTGCAGAGTGGGGACCTCTTCACCAACACACTGAGAACACTCCATAGTGCACTACCCAATGCCGGACAGGCAGGGGTGCTCCTAAAGGGCTGTAATGCCTTTAACAGCACCCTGACACACCACAATGCCCAGACATGCACACCAGGAAAGCAGGAGCCCCCCCCCATACCTGGTCCCAGGCCCTTGGAGACAAGGATTGTCACATACCCCCCAACCCATTCTTTGGGTCACGCCCAACCCTGGAGCAGATGGACTTCTGGCTCCCAAGGCCACATACTTATTCCCCTTCTGGCCTTTTCTCTTCCACTCTCAGGAAGTATGTATTTCCCCAAGGCAGAGAGGAGAAGCAGCCTGAGTACTTAGTATTTATATACTCCTTTCACCTTGAAATTGCTTTACAAATTTTAAACTTCACATTACTCTTCGGGAGAAGAAAGAGGTAACATATAATATTCAATTTCACACTTGGGAAACAGAAACAGTAAGGTTAAGTCACTTTTGCAAGGCCAGAGAGCATATCCATTAGGAAGGAATTTCTAACTATATAATTCTGTTCTCGGGCCTTTTTCAAGTGTGTCCTAAAAAAAACTTCTGAACTCAAAATTTAGCTTTGTCCCTAGTGAGTAATAAATTAAGAGTTCGAAGTGAGAAAGTAAATAATGTGCTGAGGTATCGACATAAATTTATGTGATTACCACAGAAATCAGAGGGTACTTTCCTGAAGTACTAGAATAAAAATCTTTATGTCTTAAATATAAGTCCTTGGAAAATAAGATAGTTGTTGCTAAAAATGAACTTGTAAGGGCTACTCCAATGTCTTACTGATTTAACAAGCACAGAAGTTGAAGGACAGTACTTCAGTTTTCTTTATTCACACATTAATAACAAAATGAGAGACATCAGTGAGAATTGGATCTGTTTTGTTGACCTAATGATAATGTAACTTCTCATTATAAAACCTGAATTTCTAGCTGTACTGTATTCATGAAGGTTGAGTACTGTAAGAAGACAGTTCATGCTTTTAGAAAGTAAAACACAGCATATTAAGTAGTCATTCTATTGCACTGTCAGCTTATTATGTCTGAACAGAATTTGTTTGTGTGCTGAGAGGTGAGGTCAAGAGAAAACTTTTTATGCGGTTGTGTTCACGTCTTCTGAGGTGAGGGTCCTCATACCGCTCTCTGTCAGGCTGTGGTGACAAATGGACGCAGACATGGTGTTCAAACACTGTCGGGTAGCTTCCAGGCAAAGCTCAGGAGAGGTGCTCCCACCCCCTGGCTTGCTGTCTTCTTTGAGGGGATCCAGAGACACAGCCTGTGGGAGCCTGGCCTGGAGGCCTCAGCAGCATCCCTGCCAGTATTCCTGGGGAGGGCGCTGTCCTGTGGCCACACCTACCTGTGGGAGGGCTTGGACCTGCCCTTTCTGCTTGAGGGGCACTTCCCCAGGTGGACATGTGTATTTTAGAGACAAACAAACAAACGGATTTTGGGGGACAGCCAGCCCAGCTGCCATGGGAGCTTTCTTCAGCTGCATTTGCTTATAATTTCCTCCACAGCCTCATTCTTTCCCCCCAAATATGGGTGTAAACAAGTACTTTAAAGAGAAAGATCTAGAAAGTTGAATTCACTTCCAGTTGGTCAAGGAATTGGTTTTTCTGATTAGAGTTAAGTCAAGAAGGAAAACCTGCTGGGGGATTCTGAAAAGTTTCCGAAAACATACTTCTTTACCGGAGAGGTACAATAACGCGGGGTGAAGGAAATGAATCTTTGGGTGCCACTTCTGGGAGTTTTACAAGCTGAGAGCTTGGCCTCATCAACTGGGGCGTTAAGACCTCAGCATCTAATGGTGCTGTTGTATGAGCAAGGGCGGGGCAGGTCCGCAGATGAGCTGTTTTGAAAATAACCTTCTGGTCTTTCTCCTTGAAATTAGAAGACGACTTAGGTTTTGACCAATTTCATACTTAAAAAAAGTTTTCCACTTACAGTGACAGAAAAATCTGTAATGAAGGATCTCTTCAAGCAACCATTAATACTATCAATAACATTACTGTGATTTCAAAATTGCAGTTTATTTCTTGCCTTCCACTCTCTGATATAAATAACCATTAGAGATACGGGGTCCCCAGGAATAGAGAGAGGAGCTGCACTGAGGAGGTCATTGATGCCCTCTGCTCCCAGTGACTTGGCCCGAAGCCGTGCAACTTCACAGTTGCCCAAACCAAGACCACTGGAGGGAAGAAAATTGTGACTACCAGCCTGAGCTCATATAGTCTTCTTCTCCCTGTAAGCCTGGCCATGAATGACATCTGATTTGAAACCACAATTTACTACTGTAATAAAGTTTTTAAAATTACTGCAGAAGGAATTCAATTGTATTGAACAGTCAATTGATTCTGGGCTAAAACATGCTTACATCACGAAATAATGACTGGTTTCAGAAAAATAAGGTTGTATTCAGGCACCGATATCTCAGAGCAAGAGGGACACTATTATAAAATTCTTTAGGGGAAAATAGGGGCACTTGGGTGGCTCAGTGGGTTAATGCCTCTGCCTTCGGCTCGGGTCATGATCCCAGGGTCCTGGGATGGAGCCCCGAGTCTGGCTCTCTGCTTGGCGGGGAGCCTGCTTCCCTTCCTCTCTCTCTGCCTGCCTCTCTGCCTACTTGTGATCTCTCTCTGGCAAATAAATAAACAAAATCTTAAAAAAATAAATTCTTTAGGGGAAAATAAATTGCTGATCTTCTAAGTGTGCTTGAAGCCACATCACCTTCTACCATCCCAGCACCCCAGAGTCCCAGCGAGACAAAGCAGGAATTCCCAACTCAGAGAGTCTCAGGATCTGAGAAGTTCTTGGCTGAGAACATTTTAACCTAGTTACCAGCCCCCAGTTTGTAAGGATATTCATACTACTTCAGGCAAAAAGTGATGGCCACCTAATTGACAGAAACTTTCTTTTCTAAGGATTGGATTTAGAGGGATGCTTACTAAAATCCATTAGCTCTGATCAGTTAATGAAGAACAAAGTTAAGGCTTTTGAATATTAAGGTAGATGGTAGAACAAACAACAAAATTGGCAGTAGTAATTCAGCGATAGGCATTTCTTACTTACACGAAATGGATTGTTTTTGTTTTTGTTTTATAGCCTTATGGCAAGATCTGAGGCCCAACTGTCACTTTTTTGCATGTTTTCACTGAAGGGAATACGTGAATTCTTTGTTTTGTGTTTTGTTAGTAAGTTTTCTAGAATACTTGTTTTTATTGATTTTAATCCATTGCATTGCAGTTGTTTCTGATTTTATTCTTTGTTATTGAATCATTTCTAAGATTACAAATGAAAATTTGAAAGATTAACACACTTAATGCTTCAAAAACTTAAACACTCTGGGCTCTCCTGTGCACTCAGGAGCTAGGGGAAGTCACAGCTCACCACAGAGCTAGCAGACCTCCTGCTCCCACAGTTGTAGTGAACTGGGCCCAGCTCCTCCCTTCACCCAAAACCTTGTCACTAACCCCCTCTTCCCTGTGTAGTCCAGAGGGGTGTAAATCACAACAAAAGGTTTTTGCTCACCCACTTTGCTAGATATATTGGAAAGAAATGCCATTCATTACACGCTAATCAAACTGTAATTGCCTGTCTCCATGATAAATAGATCATGAATAAGGTAGGTCTCTGAAGTGACACTCTCGGGAACATACGTTGCAGTCTCTACAGCCATGACATGCTAGTGACAGAAAAGCAGGCTTGCTGTTAGAGGGACAATAATGTTTCCCTCTACTGAAGGGCATTGATTCTTAATATTTTCACCGCCCTCATAAATAGGATTGGAGAAAGTATCCCTCCCTGATTGTTTACATGGCAGATGGAGGAGCAAGTTACTTTTAGTTTTAAAAAGCAACCTTGTTGCCATATTGATTTAATCAGAGTTCTATTTGTTTGTGTCTGCTGATGTAATGTGTAATCAGAATCCCTAAATAGGAAGCAGCTTCATTCCAGTGCTCTGTATTCTGGAAGGAAAGTGTGATGTTGGGTTTACCATAATCTTTAACTACCTACTTGTCACCACCAGGCATTGAAGCCCTCTGCATTATCTCTCTGCTCTCACAAGGCTGCTTCTGCCCTCTCCAACCTTGTGTTTTTTCCAGGGACAGTGGTTAAATAGAAATCATGAAGAATAACGCATATTAACCAAAGTCCATACTTTATTCACAATTTCTTAGTTTTACTTAATGTCCCTCTTCTGTCCCAGGATCCCCTCCAAGGACTCCATAGTTATACTTGGTCAGCTTATCTTCTTAAGCTCCTCCAATCTGTAATAGTTTCTCCGACTTCCTTATTTTTTATGACCTTGATGATGTGGGGTAATGCTTGTCATATATTTATGTAAAATGTCCCTTAACATGGGTTTTTCTGATATTTTTTCTCACGGTTAGACAGGAGTTATAAGTGTGTGGGAAGAGGACCACAGAAGTAACATGCTATTCTCATCATGTTATATCAAGGTCATGCCCTGTCAACACAGCATGACTCTTCACTGCTGACGCTGACCTTGACCACCTGGCTGAAACGTGTGTTTGGTTTCTCCACTGCGGTGTTCTTTTAAACTACTTCTACCTAGTTTATTCTGTCTGTACCACAAAGATTACTTCAGGATTCACTGCCTCCTATGTATATTCCTTTGACTCTGATCAGTTTTGTGGATTATTAGACCATAGACGACTTATTGGAAACAAGACTTATTTATTGAGAACTGAGTTAGGAAGGAAGGTGGGAAGTACTTGCCCAGCTCTTAGCTGAGTGACCCACACTGTAATTCCATAACATACCAAAATTACTGTCTTTCTTTTACACCTGGGGAGAACCTCAGAACTCTAAGAATTGCTTTGTAGTCAAAGGTGGAGGAAGGCCTTGTACTACTGAGGTGAGGGGAGGAGAGAGACTACATAGTTGTGAGTTAGCAAACTCCAGTGGCTAATCTAGGAGTGCAAACATATATTTGAGAGGGAGCCAGAGTTTCGAGAAAAAATAATCTGGATCTGTCACTTTGCTGGCCTGCCTTTGCCAACTGCCAGGATACATGACATGTAGCTCTATCTGCTTTAGAGGTTGACCTTCCTGGATTCCTGCTCCTTAGAACTCTGAGCTTTTACTTGCTCTTAGCCTGTGGTGTTCCCTCTTACTTACTCTGACAGTTTCCCCTATATTAACTTTCAGTCAGAGACCATGTCTTCAGAGCTGAGCACTTGTGAATGTGTTCGGAAAGCTCTGTCTCCGGCTTCTATCATGTGTCCCATTGTGTTACCACTAGTGGGTCCATCTGCCTGTGCCATAAGGATGGAGTTGTATGCGTCCCGAGCACCAGTCTAGTGCCTAGGACAGAGCAGATCTTCTAAACAGAAACAGAAGCCCTTATAACTCATAGGAAAAATGCAATATAAAACAACCTCAAATTTCCATCAAAAGGACAACATTCAAGAATAAATTTATTCATGTCAACAAGATACATAGAAAAACTTGTGTTTAAAAATTATGAAGGATGGCAACTTGAGGAAGAATATAGGATCTAGATCTCATGACCTTAGCCTTTCAGATTAACTGCTATCAGTGTAGGATTCCACGTGATAACTTAGTTTAATATCTGTGGGCAGCACTGTCCTTCCGGGATAGCAGGCATCAAACACAGCATCAAACTATTTTGAGGTATTAATGGAAGTTTGTTTGTAAGGTCCAGTGAAATTAAGTGTCTTTATCTTCATAAATCACATAATATTTTGTTTTCAATTTAGAGGCAAAGTTAATAGTCATGTATTCGGGTATGAAATTGCTTATTAGCCCAAAGGAAAATAGACATTCACAAAGGAACATACGGTTTAATGGTGTGATGTTGAAGGTGTTCACTCTAGTGGTGCTGTCTTCAGATATTCATGGTAGTCTAGGTCAGTGGTTCAGGGGCAGGGGAGGATTTTATCCCTTAGGAGACACTTGATAACATTTGAGGATATTTTTGGTTGTCACAACTGGGTGGAGGGGTGCTATTGACATCTTGTGGGTGAAGGCCAGGTGAAGGGTGAAGGTCAGGTGAAGGGTGAATGATGCTGCTGAGCATTCTACAGTGCACACACAGCCAGCCACAGCAAAGAACAATCTGACCCAAAATGTCAATAGTGCCAAGATTGAGAAACACATAATTGGTTATGTTGTCTCTAGTTTTTGTCTGGCACACCTTTCCCTAGACCCTGAGACTTATTTATATGTAGTTTTATCTGAAAGATGTTAGATAACCCAAGAGAATGTCTGTGACCCTAGGTCAACCTAAGAATGAAAATACTAGATGTACTAGAATATACTAGATAGAATGACTTCTACAACTGTGGTTTCTACTTAGTCTGTTTGAATATGAAGACCTGTATGATAAAGGGCTGATATCCAAGATCTATAAAGAACTTCTCAAACTCAACACCCCAAAAAAAACCAAATAATCAAGTCAAAAAATGGGCAGAAGACATGAACAGACACTTCTCCAAATAAGACACACAAATGGCTAACAGACACATGAAAAAAATGTTCATTATCATTAGCCATCAGGGAAATACAAATTGAAACCACGATGAGATACCACCTTACACCAGTTAGAATGGCAAAAATTGACAAGGTAAGAAACAACAAATGTTGGAGAGGATGTGGAGAAAGGGGAACCCTCTTACACTGTTGATGGGAATGCAAGTTGGCGCAGCCACTTTGGAAAACAGTGTGGAGGTTCCTCAAACAGTTAAAAATAGAGCTACCTTATGACCCAGCAACTACACTATTGGGCATTTACCCCAAAGATACAGATGTAGTGAAAAGAAGGATCATATGTACCCCAATGTTCATAGCAGCAATGTCCACAATAGCCAAACTGTGGAAAGAGCTGAAATGCCCTTCAACAGAAGAATGGATAAGGAAGATGTGGTCCATATATACAATGGAATATTACTCAGCCATTAGAAAGCATGAATACCCAACATTTGCATCAACATGGACAGAACTAGAGGAGATTATGCTAAGTGACATAAGTCAAGCAGAAAAAGTCAACTATTATATGGTTTCACTTATTTGTGGAACATAAGGAATAGCATGGAGGACATTAGGAGAAGGAAGGGAAGAAAGAAGTGGGAGAATAAAAGAGGAGATGAACCATGAGAGACTATGGACTCTGGGAAACAAACTGAGGGTTTTAGAGGGGAAGGGGGTGGAGGAATGAGTTAGCCCAGTGATGGGTATTAAGGTGGGCACAGATTGCATGGAGCACTGGGTGTTATACACAAACAATGAATCATGGAACACTACATCAAAAACTAATGATGTATTGTACGGTGACTAACATAACATAAAAAAAAAACATGAAGACCTTTTTTTAATGACCAAAAATTCCAAGGAGTCTTATAATTATTGACCTCTTATTATTTGATAACTGAGAAAATGCATAATGGTGCTGCTGCATATGCATACACACACATACAGTGACTGTAGATTTAATGCAGCATTTACAGTAATTTGTATTTTGTTAATCAGAACATTTGGAAAAAATAATACTCTGTGCCTGTGTGAGACCCACTGTTTATTCAGTCTATAGTTAGTGCTTGGATGCAGATGCATATGGATTTGATGGTCCCTGGAAGGAAATCTGCCCTCACAAGGGAAAATGGCATACAGCTTGGGGATGGGAATAATTAGTGAGGATTCCTTTGAGATACCGGTGACCTAGAGAATACTCACATCTGTAGCTAAAGAAATGGTCAGTCTGGGATATAGAAGGGATATCTTAACTCCACACACAGTTACTGCTTATTAAATGTCTGTGAATGAAGGTGAAGGCTCTCCCCTACTTTTCATGCCTTACAGCCTGTCATTTAAGGACTCTGGCAGCTAAGGCATCAGGCTGCTTTCTTTAGCCCTAGTCAGAGTAAGAGCTCGGGAGAGAAGCCAGTGGATAGAAGAGACTATTGCCAAGACTCTGAATCTTCTGGGACCATCTGTGTCCACTTTTTCAAAGAGCAGATTGTAAAATGACAGGGGTGTAGGACATGGAGGGTAATAGAGATGTGAACAAGAAGACTCTAGGAAGGAAGAGAGGGGACTGGTGCCAGTGGGAAGAGCCCATCAGAAGATTAAGTGTCCTGGCAGCAGGACTGAGAGGCTGTGGTGACAAATGGCCTTTTTCTCTGGGAAGGAAGCCAGTGACATGTGAGAGTTGTGACTTGGGTTCCAGATCTTAGATCATTTTTCTTTACTCACAAAATTAAGGCCCATATTCCTTCCAGGAAACTAGCTAGAGCAAACAGATCAAGAGGCAACCAAGTGGAAGAGCCTCAGATGTGGTAGGAGGGTGGAGAGAGCAAGAGGATATGTAATCAGCTGTTTGGCAACTGTACCTACCATACTCTGGCCTTGAGGATTTTGCTTTGGCTCCCAAACTAGAGGCATTTTCATGGCTCTGCCATCAGTCTTTGAAATACAGCATCAGGCTTAAGGTTCCAGATGGACCTCAGGATAGCTTTTATTTTGATTATTTTGCTTCTCAGCTTAATATTCTCTGCTTTTTCATTGAATAGTGTATCAGTTAGCTATTGCTGTGTAACAAACCACTTCCAACTTCCAACTTAGTGGTTCCAGAGAGTAACTTTTTGTTAGTTCTCATGAGTCTGTGGGTTGGCTAGGTTGTTCTGCTTATCTGGGCTCCTTAATGCATCCATGGTCATGGAAAACAAGATGCCTGGGAATGGCTGATTAAGGATGGCCTCAGATAGAGTCATTTCTCTTCCACATGTTTCCCGTATCTTTCCATAAGGCTCACACAGGCATGTTTTCACAGTCGTAGGTCCAGGAGAGAAAGCAGAAATTCACAAGTGCTTTTTTCAAGCTGCCACTTAAGTAACATTTGCTACTGAACCAATGTGAAGCAAGTCACATGACCAAATCCAGCATCAATAGAGAAGGACATTACCCCCAAAAGTGGATACAGGGAGGCAGATATGTACCAGAACTGGTAAAATACTAAAAAAGCCAGTTGATATCTACTAGCTGTCAGAATGACTTTTCTCCTGCGTATTCTTTTACTTTTGGTATTACTGCTTTGGAGAAAAACACGTTGTGTATTTTTTTTCACATTATGTATTTTAAGCTACTTGGTGGTTGAGATCTGCCTCAGTAGACATCTTGAGTAGGCATTTTAAGTAGATAATGTTTTTGTCTCTTAACCCATTGTCTATAATTGTTCTGTCACTTACATGATGATGACACAAACCCCAGGAATACAAACACCACTCTTATACAGCACGTTCAGAAAACTAAATAAAAGAAGCGTTGAGATTTATGAAGAAACAGAATGGAATCCCCATGGAGAAAAGCCTCCTGCTAATTTTCTTTTTAAGAGGAAATGATGAAGGAAGGAGTGTTCATTTCCAGTTGGCTTTCCAGTTTTTAAGAGTAGTGGTACAGAATGGTGAACTGGGGAACTCCAGCTGTTGGTGTGTTTTGCCAGTAGGGTGTGGGAAAACTGCCTGTTTTCAAATTGTTGTGATCAAATGGATGAAGAATTTATAAACATATGTGAATATAAAAATACACTTTTGCACTTTGTCAGGAGAGAGCTGACATATTATTTGGAGCTATTTAGGTAGAATAAAGTGGAACTTTCTAAAAATCCAAAGTAAAAAAAAAAATCCAAAGTAAAGACAGGAAGTTTTTTTAAAACTCTATACAATAAGTTTCTGCTTTATTACATTCATATTTACTCATTTCCATCAGTCCCCTCTCAGTCTTGTGTCTAGCCACATATTTTTGTTCAGTGTTAATAACTATACTTTCATATTCTTCTTAGCAACACATTTCTCTGCTTTCTCCATGTGAGGTGTTCTGAGACTGAGAGGCAAACACTAATTAATCCTTACAATATGTCTTCTTTATTGGTTCAATTGAGGTGCTGAAATGCCTATGAATTTAATGGCAGAGAGGATATGAATCTTTCAGTTCAGGATTCCATAGATGCCACAATAAGCATTATAAGGCAGAGCCTGTGAACCAGCTCAAGGTTTAACCCTCAATGGACTGTCGGGGGCCAGCTGGATCTCCTTACGTGCTAGTCAACATTTCTTCAAGTGGCCATCCTGGGTTTGGAGATTGAGTATCTTGATTAGAAGTCATACACAGTCCTGGGGTAGGGAAGTGGCAACCCAGTTTGTAGGATGTAATCTTGTGAGCTGTGGGCTTGCATTTGGTCATTTGTCTACATGTTGGCAAGTGACCCCATCCCTGAGGCTATTTTCTTTCCCCAATTAAATAGAACAGACATTAGGCAGTTCAATGATAAGCATAAAGCACTTTGATAAGTTTATTGAAAAGCAAGTGTTCTATCACTATGACTGCATGCCTTTGTGATGTGTTTGGTCTTTAAAGGATCTTCCAGGTTATCATCTTGCTTCTTTAAATAGGCCTCTTAAGTAAAATTCAGTTTCCCAGTAGATGCTTTCTCTGAGAACTTGAACAAGATGGCATGAAAATAGCTACTACATTGGGAGGTCTTCTGAATGTGTTCAGTTAGATGGTGGCACACAATAAATTATTTGTTGTATTTCATTCAACAGAGACTGTCTCATGAATTATTTTTCACCATTGATATGTGGAGACCACCAGTAATAGAAGCATCCTCTTTGCTTTAAATGGACTCATTTGGCCCTCTCTTCAGTGCCATATGTTCTAAGTTTACCCACTCTGGGGGTCAGAGCACTGGTGGGTGAGTGGCTGTGGAGCTGTGGCTGGTGTCCTGGCTGCCTTCTAGAACCTCACCCCATTTTGATCATGCAGTTAGTATCTGCATCACCCCTCAGTCCCTGACTGCCCAAGGCTATGTCTGTCTTCTTTGGCTCTTGCTTCCTTAGCCCTTGGTACAGTGACTAGCAATAAAGTGATAGGTACACATTTATGAAATGGGGGAAAGAACGGAATACCATGGGTGACTGGAAGAGGCTCTCTAGGTGGTGTTTCAGAAGGCTATTGTCTCAGCCGTCTCTGCATGGAGTTTGTCCCAGTCCTCAAACCCTACAACGACTGTTCTGGACAGATGGCTCTCAAATTTGAATGCACATCTGGATCACCTAGGACACCTGGTCTCGAGTCCCGTCCCCCAGCTACTGACTCAGGATCTCTGAGGAGTGGGCCCCAAGAGTTTAATTTTCAAAATATTTCAGATTATCTGCCCTGAGAATGCATGTCAGGAACTGTTGATGCAGACCTGCTGCATGCCCTGGTTGTGCCCATACTGAAAGCTCCTTTCCTCTTGCGTAAGTTCCCAATAAGATGAAGGCTCATAGAACCTGTCTCATTTTCATGACCTATAACTAGAACTAAGGAATGATACCTCTCTTCACTTACCTATAGGATCATGTTGATATTTGATTATATTTGTTTCAAAATTTACTTCTGTCATTAAACTCTTCCCCTCTGGAGCAGTGGTCTAATGCACAGTTGGTCCTCAGTAAGGAACTGGGGGAGGGATGCCTGGAATTTTGTGACCTGCTTGAGGATAAATCAATATTGGCATAACTAGATGAAAAAGAATGTTAAGTTTGTCCTTACACACATCTATCCAAATTAATAAAAGGTCATGAAATCTGCATTCTGACTTCGATTCACTATAGATGATGTTTAAGATGATAACTCGAAAAGAGATTCATTTTAGAATTTGTAATGGAGCTGTTCTGTGTTAAGTCAGTAATTCAGTAGGAGGTTAAACATTTCAGTTAAAGATATTATTTGAGATCAGTTACCATTTGCAGCTTAAATAATGTTTCCTTTCCAAAACTTTATCAAATGAAATAACTGTTAATTAAACACTAGCTCTTTTCAGCTCCTAGCATGACACTCAGAGAAATTTGCCATTGTCCCCACTCCTAGCTCCTGAGCTCTGGCTAAGAGCTTTTTCCTGGCCAGTGATGGGAGGGAGATCCCCCTGAAGTCAGAACAAATATCAAACACTGGCTTCAAAATCCATTCTTTCAAAAAAGCCAGAATTTGGTTAAATTCATTTATTGACTGATTTATGCCTCAAGGTATTACTGGAAATAATAAAGCAATCAACTGCCAATTAGTAGAGTTTAACAGCTGGGCATGTTCAGGAAAAGAAAGGAAGAGGCCCCTACAAAAACACTGTCATCTAGGGTAACCATCAGTATTCCCAAAGAGCAGTGTCAGACCCTTAGCATTCTAAGAGTAACAAGCCCCATTGTGGGGGAAACCAATACCCAGAGTTGCAACAATGTATTTTCTAAAATATCCAGTTTCTGAAAGAAGATCTTGAAAGCAGTAAGAGAGAAGAATGGCTGTTACTTGCCAGGGAACCCCAATAAGAATAACAGTTGACTTCTCACCAGAAATAATAGAGGCCAGAAAGCAGTGGGATAACCTACAACCTGCTCAGAGGAAAAAGCTATCAACCATGCACCCTGTATCTTACAAAGATATTTTTGAAGAATGAAGATAAAGACGTTCCCAGATAAAAATTGAAGTTGTTGCTGTCAGATCCTCCTTATGAGAAGCACTAAAGAAAATCTTTCAGAAGCTGAAAGCATGATTCTAGATGGTAATTTGAAACTACATGTTCTCACTGTTAAAGATCCATCAGAGAATTAAGGTCACAGGGCAGACCTCCACCTCAGATACTGGGGAGGCAGGTAAATGCAGAGAATCACAGATGAGGTCAGCTACCTCAACAGAAGCCACTGAGCCACTAGATGATAAGAACAGTGAAATGGTGGTTTTGATGAATCGCTGGAGGCTGAGTGTGGGCTAGCTTGAGATTTTAAATTCTTGGAAGCTCAGTCTTAGGAGGCTCCCACATTTTTGTGGGGTTTATCTCCTGGAATCTTCCCAGATTCTTACTATAAAAATGGAAGAAAAACTCCCTCTTGTTCCAGGCAGGGAAGAGCAAAAACAACCATTTTGAAATATACCCAGAGCATTCTCCCTAAAAAGTCCAGTTCTGTAAGAAGAAAGAACTCACTAGAATCTTATCTAACATTGGAGCAGAGCAATTCACCAGCTCTAGCCTCCTGTAGCCTTCTTGCCTCATGTAAGGAAGGAGAAAAATGGTCTAGATATACTTCTTAAGGTCTCAGCCACTAAAAAACTGAGAGCTAATCATAAGATTATAGATACTCTCCCTTCCAAACACCTACCACCACATCAGCAGAGCTCCCATGTTATAACAGTGGATGGCGACTGAAACTTCTGCAAGACACAGGCTCTACTTAAGGAGATTTTAGGATCCTGAAGACAACAGGGAGGGGAGGACAACAACAAGGCAACTTGTTTCTGGCACTACAGCAACAGTGGATGTTAAACAGTCCAGCTGCTAGCCAGCCAGACAAAACCTCATACTAAATGCCTCCTCACATCAGTTTCTACTACCCATCCATCATCCCTGGCTTTCAAAAAACATTACAAGGCATGCTAAATAAAAATCAAGAGAAGTCAGTCTGAAGAGTCAAATCAGGCATCAGAACCAGACTCGGGTACAATACAGATTTTGGAATTATCAGAGAATTTAAAATAACTGTGATTGGTATTTCAAGGGCCCTAATGAAAAACAGTACAGCAGCAGACGGTACATCAGAGAGATGGAAACTCCAAAAAAGAATAAAAGGGAATGCCAGGAAAAAGAACAACAATAAAAACACTGTTATAGAACAGTCTTTGGTAGGCTCATGAGTAGCCTGGACATGGATGAGAAAGGAATCTGTGAACTTGAATATGTGACAATGGGAACTTCTCAAACTGAAATGTAAGGAGAAAAAATGAAAAAAAATGAAACAGAATGTCCAAGAACTATTGGACAGTTAACAAAAACTGTAACATATAATAATAAGAATAAAAAGAACATCAAAAGGAGAAGAGAAGAAATATTTGAAGTAACAATAGCTGAGAATTCTCTAAAATTAATTACAAACAGCAAACTGCTTTTCTAGGAAACTTATAGAACACCCATTAGGATAAATTCCAAAAAGTCTGCTACTATGCAAATCATATTCAAACCATAGAAAACCAGACAAGGAGAAAATATTGAAAAAAAAAACAAAAACCCGAGTTGGGGAGAATGCATTGCTTAGCAAGAAACAAGAATAAAAAATACATTAGAAGTCTTACTGGAGGGACACCTGGGTGGCCCAGAGGGTTAAGCCTCTGCTTTTGGCTCAGGTCATGATCTCAGGGTCTTGGGATCAAGTCCCGCATCAGGTTCTCTGCTCAGCGGGGAGCCTGCTTCCCCACCCCCTCTCTGTGCCTGCCTCTCTGCCTACTTGTGATCTCTCTCTGTGTCAAATAAACAAATAAAATCTTAAAAAAAAAAAAAGTCTTACTGGAAATCATTCAAGCAAGAAGAGAGTGGAGTATAATATTTAAAGCATTAAATTAAAAAATATAAAATAGCAACCTAGAATTTCATATCCGTAAAAATTATCCTTCAAGAGTGACTTTCTCAAACAAAAGACAAACAAAAGATTTTCTCAAACAAAAGCTGAAGAGTTTATTGCCAGTAGACCTGTCTTGAAAGAAATGTTTAAAGAAGCTTTTCAGAGGGAAGGAAAGTAATATAGGTCAGAAACCCTAATCTACATAAAGAATGGAAGAGCATTATAGAGGGAATAAATTAATATAAAATAAATTATTTTTTGTATTCTTAATTTAAAAAGTCAATATCTTAGAATAGTTATTTTATAATTCCATTTTTATAAAGTTCAAAATATAGGCAAAACTAAATTATGATGTATAGTGATGAACACATAGGTGGTAATGGATCAAGAAATGCATCAGCATGGGGGAGGGGATGGGTGGCTCAGTTGTTAAGCGTTCTGCCTTTGGCTCAGGTCATGATCCCAGGGTCCTGGGATCGAGCCCTGCATCGGGTTCCCTGCTCAGCGGAGAGCCTGCTTCTCCCTCTCCCATTCCCCCTGTTTGTGTTCCCTCTCTCACTGTCTCTCTCTCTGTCAAATAAATAAATAAAACCTTTTAAAAAATTGCATCAGGATATTTGTGAGTTGTTCGTTTTGGTGTGAAGAGGGGTAATTCTTTCAGGGGCAACAGGCAGGAATGTTGCCAAGGTTCTAAATTTTGATGTGGGTCATAATTATGTAAATACTCATTTTTGTTTTACATATTCTTTTATATGTGTGTTATTTCTAAGTTTACTTTTTTAAGATTTTATTTATTTATCATTTTTATTTGAAAGAGATGTGAGCAGTTGGAGGGGCCAAGGGAGAGGAGAGGGAAAGAAGCTCAAGCAGATTCCATGCCCAGTGCCGAGTCCCATGTGGGGCTCAGTCTCACAACTCTGAGATCATGACCTGAGCCAAAACCTAGAATCAGACACTAAACTGACTGAGCCACCCACACACCCTTTTTATTTCACAATTAACAATTTTTTTCGTATAATTAGCTTGCCTGTTTAACTAGCAGTAACCATACAGAAAACATCACAGAAAGAAATTCTCCAAACAATGTAATATTTGGAACAAGTATACCAAGAGGTGTATAAGACCTCTGTAAAAATCTAAATTTTACAAAGTTATACAAATAAAATCTCGACTGTATGACCTCATTTCCTGAATGGGAAATCTCAGCATTGTGAGGATCCTGTTTCTCCCCAAATTGATCAATAGATTGATTTAATGCAATTTCAGCCAAAGTCCTGGAAGATACATTTGGCACTTTGATACAGCAATATTTAAGTTCAGAAGATGCTGTTAGAAATAATAAGACAAAAATTCGAAAAAAAAAGACTCTTAAGAACAACAAAAATGGAATATCAAAGCAATGATTATAGAAATGTCTTTTCAAAAAATACTGACACAGATGGCCAACTACTTAGAAAATGATGTTATATAATCTTGGGGAGATGCAGATATGCTCACAAACAGGGTATTATAGAAGATCTGCAACTAGCCGGTAAATACATAGGAAAAGGCATCTCACTGGTAGTATATTGTTTTTGCTTTTAATTAAGACAGGATTTAGAAAATACTGATCTGGTAATTAGTGTTTGTGTGTACTTCTAAGGGTGGAGTATCATGCTTACTGTGCTATTTCCTGGAGGGATACATGGGAATATTTACTGATGGCATTTAAAATTAGGTAACATTTGAGAATTCTTTTTTTTAGGAATTTATGATGAAAAGTGCTCACACTATGTATTTTGTTTACTAAGACATTATGCCAGGTACCGGGACTGAAGTAGGTAGGGAATGAAGCTACGTATATGTGGGGAAGATAGGAAGACAAATACTAAAGAGGTACATAAGACAAATATAAAAGAGCAAAAGGAAATGCTCGCTGTTGTTCAAAGAGGTAGTACTAGAGATAAGAGCCCTTTCAGTGGAGCATTTAGCCTGGCCTGAGTGTGAGAACTCGTGTGTGCTGGGGACGGCCATCAGGAAGCTTGCCCTGGAGAAGCAGTTAACACTGGAACGTGGAAAAGTAGTAGGAGTCAGGGAGAGGAGGCTGGAGCAGTGGCACCTACAAAGGCCGGTGGTAGGACAGGCAGGAAGGAGTAAGGGGATGGAGCAGAAAGGACACAGAGGAGAGGCTCCTGACAGTCCTGGGAAGGCAGGAAGGGCCGTCCTGCTCCAGGCGTTTCCTGCGTCCAAGGTTCCAACCAAGAAACTGATAGGAAATAACATTTCAAAAAATGAAATATGTATTTCAAAAAATAACACTTCAAAGAAGGCAATGATTCAATATTACATTATATAATTTTAATGATATTAGCATATTATATTATTGTGTATTATATTATTATATTATATTATTATATTGTGTATGATAAATACTGTGATTATATTGTATAGTATTCAGTAACTGTATAATCATTGTTATATGACATTATTTAATAATACAATGATACAGTACCTAATGATATGATGTGAAATGATAAAAGCAGGCACAGTTTAATTTCAGTTTTGAGAAAGAAAATTATGCGTATATACATGGAAAAGCTGAGAGAAACTTCTAGTGGCTGTGCCAGAGTTTTCTGTGTGCTGGGGTGAAGTGTGCTTTCTATGTTCTCCTTTTCTTCCTAAATCCTCTAAAATGGATAGGTAGTATTGTTCACTTAGAAAAATATGTATTATGTCAGAAAAATACATTTAGTTTTATCTTGAAACAGTTACATGAATAGTCTGTATATATTATAATGGGCTTATGATATGCTACTGACAAATACTCGTTAGATGGTGTAGCATCTGGCCTAAAGCTGGCTCTGCCCCTTTGAGGTCTCCTTCAATGTCCACTTTTCCATTAAGGACCCTTAAGCTTCAACGTTTTTATTGAAATATATTGTTCAATCATATGGATCTGAGAGAGAAACTGAAATCAGCGAGTCTCAGGCAGTTGCTTTAGAGATTCTAATACATGTTCAGTTTCTTCATGCTTCATGTATTGAACTGTAAAAATTCTGGTTTTGTTACCATAGGAAAATCATAGGGTGAATTAAATTTCATTCCTGTTTTATTTGGGAGCAAAAACAAATCTCAAAATTCAAAAGTACTTGGTGCAACCATATAATTACTATACATAAACTCAGAATCTCAGCAACACTTTCCTTTTATTTTCAATATTGTTCCAGCTTCACTATGGTTCAGGGATATCCAATTCATCATACCTAGATATATTTTTTCTGTTCTACAGAAATTCTGTAACAATAATGATATTCCGGTTTAGGATAAATTTGAGGAGAGCGGGGAATAGAGACACATGCCGTATGTAGATGGAAACATGTCAGTAATGGAAATGTTTTGATAGATCATAGTCTCACTCCTCCGTGCCTCCAGAATGTAATCAGATGGTCTAATGGATAGACTACTGCATTCACTAGAGAAGGAGAACACCACCTCTTAATCTGAAATAAGAAAAGAAAGCAAGATTCTGATTAATGACAGACAAAAGTGGCCCTGCTGCTTAGTCTAGCTCCTTCCCCTGCAACAGCTTGCTCACAGTTAAACTCTGGTGTGGGACGCCTGGGTGGCTCAGTCAGTTAAGCTGCTGCCTTTGGCTTAGGTCATGATCTCAGGGTCTTGGGATCCAGTCCTGCATCTGGCTCCCTGCTCAGCGGGGCTTCTAGTTCTCCCTCTGCTTCTGCCCCTCCCCCTGCTTGTGTGCTCTCTTGCTCTCTCTCTCAAATGAATAAATAAAATCTTAGGAAAAAAAAAAAAAGAAGAAGAAGAAAAGCACCTTGTGTCCTTTATTCCTCCTGTAAGGTGCCAGGAGAAGTGGCCTGGGCTCCTCTGTGGCTGATGTGCTCTCTGGGCTGCAGGTCCACTCTTTCATATGCCAGCAGTGGTAACATGCCCTACAGCTCCCCAGGCTGGAGCCATCTTGGTGGAAAAGGCAGCAATAAACTTTAATTTGGACCAAGTCAGAACTAAAAAGAAGAAACAAAAATCTCACCTCTCCCAGCTGGGTGTACCTACATATGTTGGGGGTTTTGTTTGTTTGTTTTTTTGTTTTTAATTTAATTTAATTTTTTTCAGTGTTCCAAAAGTCATTGTGCACCACACCCAGTGCTCCATGCAATACGTGCCCTCCATAATACCCACCACCAGGCTCACCCAAAGCCCCCCCACTCCCCTCCCCTCCAAAACCCTCAGTTTGTTTCTCAGAGTCCACAGTCTCTCATGGTCTGTCTCCCCCTCCAATTTCCCCCAACACATTTCTCCTCTCCTTATGCTCCACAAGTAAGTGAAACCATATGATAATTGACTCTCTCTGCTTGACTTATTTCACTCAGCATAATCTCTTCCAGTCCCGTCCATGTTGATATAAAATTGGGTATTCATACTTTCTGATGGAGGCATAATACTCCATAGTGTATATGGACCACATCTTCTTTATCCATTCGTCCATCAAAGGGCATCTGGGCTCTTTATCCACAGTTTGGCAACTGTGGCCATTGCTGCTATGAACATTGGGGTACAGATGGCCCTTCTTTTCACTACATCTGTATATTTGGGGTAAATACCCAGTAGTGCAATTGCAGGGTCATAGGGAAGCTCTATTTTTAATATCTTAAGGAATCTCCACACTGTTTTCCAAAGTGGCTGCAGCAACTTGCATTCCCACCAACAGTGTGAGAAGGTTCCCCTTTCTCCACATCCTCTCCGACACTTGCTGTTTACTGTCTTGTTGATTTGGGCCATTCTAACTGGTGTAAGGTGGTATCTCAATGTGGCTTTGATTTGAATATCTCTAATGGCCAGTGATGATGAATATTTTTTCATGTGTCTGTTAGCCATTTCTGTGTCTTCATTGGAGAAATGTCTGCTCATGTCTTCTGCCCATTTTTTTGATGTGATTATCTGTGTGTGTTGAATTTGAGGAGTTCTTTATAGATCTTAGATATCAGCCCTTTGTCTGTAGTGGCATTTGCGAATATCTTCTCCCATTCCGTGGGTTGCCTCTTTGTTTTGTTGACCATTTCCTTTGTTGTGCAAAAGCTTTTGATCATGATGAAGTCCCAAAAGTTCATTTTCACTTTTGTTTCCTTTGCCTTGGGAGACATGTCTTGAAAGAAGTTGCTGTGGCCAGTGTCACAGAGGTTACTGCCTATGTTCTCCTCTATGATTCTGATGGATTCCTGTCTCACATTGAGGTCTTTTATCCATTTCGAGTTTATCTTTGTGTGTGGTGTAAGAGAATGGTCGAGTTTCATTCTTCTATAAATAGCTGTCCAATTTTCCCAATACCATTTATTGAAGAGACTGTCTTTTTTCCACTGTTTATTTTTTCCTGCTTTGTCAAAGATTATTTGATCATAAAGTTGAGGGTCCATATCTGGGCTCTCTACTCTCTTCCACTGGTCTATGTGTCTGTTTTTGTGCCAGTACCATGCTGTCTAGGCGATCACAGCTTTGTAGTAAAGCTTGAAATCAGGCAACGTGATGCCCCCACTTTTGTTTTTCTTTTTCAACATTTCCTTAACAATTTGGGGTCTCTTCTGCTTCCATCAGATTTTAGGATTGGTTGTTCCAGCTCTTTGAAAAATGTCGGTGGAATTTTGATTGGAATGGCATTGAAAGTATAGATTGCTCTAGGCAGTATAGACATTTTAACAATGTTTATTCTTTTGATCCATGAGCATGGAATGCTCTTCCATCTTTTTGTGTCTTCTTCAATTTCTTTCATGAGTGTTCTATAGTTCCTCAAGTACAGATCCTTTACCTCTTTGGTTAGGTTTATTCCCAGGTACCTTATGGTTCTTGGTGCTATAGTAAATGGAATCTATTCTCTATTTTCCCTTTCTATATTTTCATTGTTAGTGTATAAGAAAGCAACTGATTTCTGTGCATTGATTTTTATCCTGCCACATTACCAAATTGCTATATGAGTTCTAGTAGTTTGGGGGTAGAGTTTTTTGGGTTTTCCATATAAAGTATCATGCCATCTGCAAAGAGAGAGAGTTTGACTTTTTTTTTTTTCTTGCCAATTTGAGTACCTTTTATTTCTTTTTGTTGTCTGATTGCTGTTGCTAGGACTTCTAGTACTATGTTGAACATCAGTGGTGAGAGTGGACATCCTTGTCATGTTCCTGATCTCAAAGGGAAGGCTGTCAGCTTTTCCCCATTGAACCAGCCCCTTGGTTTAACATGAGTTGCCGCTAGCATCCAGGCATTTTTTTTCACACTTTTTTTTTTAAGAGTTTATTTATTTATTTATTTGACAAACAGAGATCACAAGTAGGCAGAGAGGCAGGCAGAGACAGAGAGGAAGAGAAGCAGGCTTCCCGCTGAGCAGAGAGCCCGATGCGGGGCTCGATCCCAAGACCCTGGGATCATGACCTGAGCGGAAGGCAGAGGCTTTAGCCCACTGAGCCACCCAGGCACCCCCTTCACACTTTTTAATACAAAACTCACACAGGCTTTTACAGACTATGGTAAGATGCATGTTTAAGGACCAAGACAAGATTTACTTGTCCAGCGCAAAATTGACCTAATTTATGGAACAAAATTTGCAAAAATGTTTTACTCTGAGAAGATATGGCTATTTTGACATGCTTCAATTAAAACCACTTAATAGTATCAGTTTATCATTGCTAAGAAGGACTAGAGATTTAGTAAGCTGTCACAGGGCTCTCTAAAGGAAGGCACTTGATTCAAGCAAAAAAAAAAAAAAAGTGAGTAGAAGGACAGCAAGAAATGTGAAAGGTGTTAATTGCATTGCAGACAAGTGAGAAGTAAGGCAGACCGTTTCATTTTGACATCCACTTTCATGCGCCAAATCAACAAGTGTAAAAGTACTTAAATGTGTAACTTATAGGTAATGCTCTCTGTAGATAAATACTAGTGAAAGAAAAAATATTTGGCAGAGCCAAATGGGATAAACAATTCCTGTTTCTACCACCTGTTCCCACCCTTCTCTTCTGCATCTTTTTCTGTTTAAGTGATGTGCAGATGCCTGAGAGTGATGACCGCAGAACAGAGGGCACAGATGTCAAGACCAGGCTTCTTTGTGTAATAATATATACCTATATGTGCAGAAGCTTTTGTTTCTGAAGATTGACTTTTTCTTCTAAAAGGGATTTGCATCCCCAGCAGGATTGGATCCCCCTTGCAGCTGCTGTCCCTGGGAAAGGCTTGGGAACCTCTTCCCACCTGGGTCCCTAGCACTTCCGCCAGTCCCTGCCTGGCTGCCAGTGCTTCTGACATTATAGAACATTGAGGCCCCCACTGACATGAAACTTAAATTTCAGCCAGTGGTTTTCATGTGCATTTCAGCCTTCTGAAGGTCTGAAATTTCTCAAGGTATCAAATAAGAGGCTATAAAACTAGGATGATGCCCTCTTTACTTCCTGTCCCATAAACCTTGAAGTCAGTGCCTACGTTCATAACTCATTGCTGCGCCACAATTGCTCACCCCAGGATGCTGCGTGTGGCAAACAGAACACAGGAGCAGGACCAGATAGTTGGCTGCAAGAAAAGAGAGGCTGGGGGGCAGGGAAGTGGGTGGACTGTGAATGCAGTTAAATTCTCCAAAGCCTAAAGGCAACTTAGCCATCGGTAACTGTTCAGCATGGACTGTTGTCATAGAACTGAGTCTCATCCAGTGAGGCTTCCCTGACAGCCATACAGACTTTCTCCCGAAAGGTCCTTTTCCTCAAAAGAAATGATTCAGCCCTTCATTGATGACAGTGCAGAGCTCTGATCAGACACACAGCTGACAGGTTCTGGGAGGGGGTCTGAGGTAGGACATTTATTGGTGGTCCTGGGGCTGCCTTACTCAATGATGGGCACACATGGGCTGCAGCAGCCCTCCTGGTCTTTCCTCTGATGACCACTCCCTCCTAAAAGCCCCAGGAAAATTGTTTCCTACCTCCATTTCTTTCCCTGGTTGTAAAATTTGTGTGTTACATCCAATTTTAAAAAACATCAGGAATGACGAGTGAGAGACTAAGACAGTATTTCATGTGCGGTGTATTTCCAGTGAGCAGAGGATAAAATGAACTCTCTACCAGTGGAAAAAGCATTTCTTTTGCCTTCTATGATTTACGTATCCTAACAACTTTTTGGTAGAGGTTAATAGACACTTCCTATGTTGTTGCCTGTATGAATGAACATAGACTGCAATTTTTGTTTTCATCTTGCCCAGCCTCATGGTTGAGCCTGAAACTGACTTTGTTAACTTGTCTTCCCTAAGCTTTTATCCACTGTTATTAGGAACTTCAATCTGTGTAATGAAATTATTAGATCAATTATTTTTATCTTAATGCATGTTTAAAACTTCAAAGACCCTTTTCTTTTGGTTTTCTTTCATTGAAATGGTTTCCTGAACATCACTGCTTCCGTGCCTTCACTTTGATACATAATTACTATTCTGCAAGAGCTTTCTGTACTTCTAATGCCATCTGACCTTAGGATTTTAATAGAATTAAATGCAAACAACATGAGAAAACAAGGGTCATAGGGAAACTTTACTTGCTAGTGAGCATTGGGAGAAGTTTAAAAGTCTTGGTCAAAGTGCAGTTCTGTGTTTAAGAAATCAAAAATATATCAGGAGATGCCTTCAGAAACAGCATTTATAGAAATTGCTTTTTTGGGGAGTTTGATTTTAGAATTCATCTGGGTCTATGTGGGATTCATTTCTTTCTTTGCATTTTTATTGTTATAAATCAAGAGACTCATCTTCCAAGGCAAAAAGCCTTATGATTAGAAACAATATGTGAAAAACTCTTGATTTGTTACTTGTAAGTAAGTAGTGAGTCTTGTCAACCTTTACAAGAAAAAAGGGAAGAAGTTTAGCCAGCAAAATCAGGTTTAATCAGGAGACAGTACATGACACGCAGACTGTGGTGAGCCACAAGCAAGTCCAGAGAACAAAGCATGGGAAGGTTCTGGAAGCAAGGAGAGTGGGCACGGGAGCGGTCGTTCTGAACAAACGTTCTTTGGAGGTGAGTGAATATTGGAGGTTGGGGCGGCATCTCCTTGGCCAGGTTGTGGCATCTCGTTGGCCTATTCCTGAGCCAGGAGAAAATCCTCCTCCTGGAGTGAGGTAGGTTGCCATGGAGTGAGTGGTCTGTGTGGGACATCCCTCCCTTCAGTGCTCCCCCATTCCATTTTGCATGCATTTGTTTACACAGTCTAGTATCTTAACTCTCCCTCTGAAATTCTAACGAGATTTGTAATAAATATACAATAAGTATTTGCATATTTTTTCTATCTAGTTATTATCTCAGTTTTAAATTCCAACTTTTCCTAATTACTGTCCCCCACCTTAAAAGACAGTTTAGTTCTCTAACTAAATAAAAGGACATCTACTGAACTGCCACGTGGTCTTTGAATTCTATTGCTGTTAGATCAATAAGATGTCTGGGGTGATGATCAAAATTGAGAGAAGTGAGGTTTGGGGCCCTATTTCCAGACACCATCATTCCTAAGCTAGGTTTCATAACTGGTTTATAACTTAACTATATCTGGAAAAGTATAATTTCAGTAGTAATTTCACAGTAATTTCTTTACAGTTTTTATAACCTAAAATTATGGAAATAAAAAATATAAACTCATCTTATTATCTTGATTTCTGAATTCTCCTAGAAACTTCAGATATTCAAGCCATATTTCGTTATTATAATATATCATTGATGATTTAAAAAAAAAGACAGAAACATCACTATCAACTTAGAGAAACAAGTAATGAAAATGTCTAACCTAGAGTGAGTGCCACTTAACCTTAATAGAAAAAGAAGAAAAATGCAGAGCAGAAGCCTTTTGTAGAAGAGAAGACAGGAGTAAATCTGGTGGAGGTTGCAGCCATTCCAAGACAGGAAAGTTCCTACAGATTACCACACTTGGCTCTGGACCCTCCCACTAGAAAACTGAGGCACTGGAGCCAGCCGACGTCTGTAGGCTGTTTATCGCAGGAAGTGCCAAGGGGACTGTGGTGGAATTTTTCTCACCAATGAGATGTTCGTGGTGACATTCCTAGGTTCGTGAAGTGGCTTTTGTAGGCTGAATATGGCTGTGATTTGCAAATAACACATTCTAAAAGGCACACCTTGAAGTAGCTAGAACTGGATGCTTTGGTAATGACTGTCCTTTTTTCATCTTTGTACTACATTTAATATAATGCGTTGGGAAGAATTCAACATCAACTAATAAAATAAAATTCTGAAAAAAAGTAAAGTGCAAAAGAAAAATCTGATGAGGAAAATCTTTCTAAAAGAAAACTTGATATTTCTAGTATTCCTCTTGGCTTTCCATTCAAGACTTCTGCCCAAAATGTAAGCATAAATGACTAGACCATATGGAAATGGTTGTAAAATATGTTTTAAATTAGCCAGTCCTTCCAAGAGTCTTGGAGCATCAGATACGTTGATGTTATGGTGGCTAATGAAGTTGCCTCTTGGAGAGTTTTTATTCAACCAAACTGAAATTCTTTCTCTGAGAAATTCTTATTACTTTTTAATACAATTGTCTTGGTTCATACCCCAGGGATATATTTAAGTTATAATTGAATATTGCATTTTTAAGAAGGTTCCTTAATTTATTGCTTCTTTCAGCAAATTTTGCTTGGTGTTGTTCTGTCAGAATAATTTAATTTTACATCAGCTAATTTAGCTCATATTAATATTTCCCCTGAAATTCGGCTAGCTTGGCAAGCTGTTTTAGATGGTGAGAAAGAAAACTCTTTTATAGGAAGCATTAAAATGTTAAATTATTGTGGAGTGAAATCATTTTATCAGTCCTGGGAGGCAGTCCATAACTAATTCCATTGTATCCTTTCAAGAAAAGTCAACTTTTATTGAAAAAGCCAGTTCTCTTTTTCCACTTCTCTTTCTCTGTTTTCCATAATGCCATCCTTCCCTCCCGTCTCCTCCTGCCCCTCCAAGTCCTCCTAGGACTGCTGACTGCGCTAACAGCTCGGCCTCATTTCTGAGTCACAACAACAACAAAGTCCCTCATCAGTGGTTACAACACTCAGTGAATAACTCAGACATGATGAAAGAAAGCCTCATTTGACAAGATAGTACCTGTTTCAGTGAACAGCCAGTGTGCAAACAAGGCCCGAGTTAGTTAGGGGAATACAGGAGTTCAAAGGGTTTGGTGATTTTGAAAGTGAATTACAGCTTGGGGAGCTTCACCAGCCTGCTTTCTACTGTTGGCCTGAGACTGGAGCTTCTTGCATTGCTGATTACATTGCATTCGGAGGATGTTTTACCTAATTTCTGAAAAGGCTTTGTTTTATAAAGTGGGCTTGCTTCTGTGGAAGTAAACCAAGAGCAAAGGAGAACAAACAGAAGCTCTTGATTCCTAGTTTGCTCTAGCAATAGTTGGCTCTCAAAAGGGAGCCTTGCTTCAGGCCAATATGCAAAAGCAGGCCTGGGAAGGGCAAAGCTCAGCAGGGAGAGCAGGGGAGTCTGCTTGGAGGCTGGTAGCCTGGGGAATTTGGTGGCAGCTGGCTAGAAGGGGGCATCCTAGAGGATTGCTGTGGGGGAAAATATTTGGCTTTCTCTGCTTGGTCCTGAGCTGGAAAAGATTTGGGGGAACAAAAGTAGAGAAGTCAGTGGTCATTGCCCAAGTCCCAAGCATTCTGGGCCATCGGTGCAGAGAACGGGTTTGCCTTCCTGACTTGTCACGTGGGTCGGAGTTCTCTTGGTGTACGTGGCTTGGCCAGGGTCTTCGGCACATTCTGTCTCTTACTTTGTACTGAGAAATATATCTAGCAGAGTGTGAACTGAATATGTCAGTGCGAAATTTTAAATTAAGAAGGACAATGGGGTATTTTTTAAATTTACTTTTTAATTTGTTCATAGTAAAATTCTCTCTTTTTGAAAGATGTAGAGTCTAGGGACCACCGCCACAATTCTGATACAGAACTTCACCTCCAGAAGGTCAGCCCCTCCCCGCCCCCTTGATCCCAAGCAACCATGGACTTGTTTCCTGACCCTATAGTTTGGCCTTTTCCAAAATGTCATGTAAATGGATACATACAGAATGGAGCTGTTGGATCCAGCTTCTTTCCCGTAGCACAACGCACAGGCCCATCCTTACTGTTGTGTGTATGTCAGTAGCTCGTACCCTTTTTTTGAAAACCAGACATCAGTCTTTATTTGTATTTTGCCAGTTTTTCTCCTCAGGTCCTTTTCCTGGTCTAGGTTCCACCCAGGACATCATGTTGCATCTCATCCTCATGTCTTCTTAGCCCCCTCTGCTGTGACAGTTTCCTGGCCTTCCCCTGTACCTCGTATGCCCTTGGCACTCCTGAAGAGTCTAGTCAGCTGTTCTATGGAATGTTCCTCCCCTTGGGTTTGTCTGATGTTTCCTCTTGATTAGATCAGTGTTATGGGTTTTGGAGAAAAATACCACAGATGTGCCCTTCTCATGCCGTCCTATCTAGGGGGTACAGTTCAACATGACTTACTCCTGGTGGCGGGAAGTTGGGCCACTTGGTGAAGGTAGGGCTTGACCTACCCCATGGCACACTTGCTGTTTGTTCTGACATTTCATTCCTGGGAGATTTTTTCTCATACCAACCAAATATGTGATGTTTTTCCACACCCGCTTCCCGGTTCTCTGGCACCAACTCCCAGAGGCAGCACAGACCCCACAGGACTGCCTTTCCTGCGGAAGGCAGCCACAAATGGGGGGCTGAGTCACCTATACATTTCTGCCTAACCTATTACAAATTCAAAGGTTCTCGTGACCACCCCCTCCAGGTTTGATAATTCCCTAGAATGACCCAAAAAAGTGCTTTACTTATCATAATCGGAGGCATGCAACTTAGGAACAGCCAGTGGAAGAGTCCTAGGGCAAGGTATGGGAGGGGGTGAGCTACCAAGTTTCCAAGCCCAATCTGGGCATGTCACCCTCCGAGCACCCACCTGTGTTGGCCAACCTGGAAGCTGTACGCACCCCTCAGTTTAGGCGTTTTTATGGCAGATCCATTACTTGGACTCAATTGATGAATTCATTGGTCATTGGTGATTAACTCAGGCTCTGGTCCATTTCCCCTCTCCAGAGGCTGGGATTTGAGGGGAAAGTTGTAAGTTTTTCATCAGTGTTTTGCACTCTGAAGCAAGATAGGAGCCCTCCAAGAATTGTATTCTTATAGACGAAGACACTTGTGTCACCCTTATCACTTAGGAAATCCCAAGGGTTTTAAGAAATCTCTGCTGGGACCCCAGACAAAGACCAGATGTGGATTTCCCATTATGCTGCAGTTCCTTAGAAGCAACTCACTGGTCTAGCCCACACTCAGGCGGAGGGGCGTTGAGTTCCACAGTGGAGGGGAGAATGTCCAGTACTATGTGGGTGTGTGTTAGTCAACATACTGTATTCGGGGGGAGGTGCTTCAAGGCCAGGCAAACATCTGTTTCTCCTTCAGCTTGCATCCCACCAGTTTTAGCATCCATCTACGAGTCACACCCGTCTCAGTCCTTAGGATTGTGTTCCTTTTTTTTTTCTGCATCTACTATCTGGAGTTCTTCTGTACTGCAGATTTGTCCCTTTCCTCCTCTGTTTTCTATTGTCATTTCTTATATGGACATGTGGACAGTTATGTTATTCCTTGCATTTTAGTCTGTTTTTAATTTGTACCTCAAATTCTTCCAGCTTTGACCTTGGAGCTTTTCTAGGTTGGCTCCTGTATCCATTTGATTTTTTTTCTTAGCACTTCCTCACTCTCTGGCACCAGGAGATGCTCCAGGCTTCTTTTATAAATGACCTGCACCGGCCCCAGAAGAAGATCCCTGGTTTCTTTTATTGGAAAATGGATTAGAAATGAAGATCTGGGTGCTGGGTGCTGGGTGCTTGTTGCTGCTGGACTGCCACATTCCAAGGCCTCTCCATGGACAGAGCTTGCAATTATATGTGTGTATTCTGACCCATGTAAACCTGCAAGTCTATTTCCCTAGCTGTCTGTGGATATTTTAAAATAACCATAAGTTCATGCCAGCATCTCTGACCGTAATGCGGGACCGTGGGTTCATTCCATTTTCCCGTGCTTCCTATTTGTCATTTCTTTCTCTGCCAGTGAGAAGCCTAACTCCCATTATCTACAATTTACTCACTTCTTTAACCCTATCATACATGTACACTGTTTCAGAATTGCTAACTCATATGCCTGTGAGAAACAGAGAGACCACCTGAGCCGTGTCTCTCTGGAGCCCCTTTCCTGATTAGCCTCACCATGACCCACACGCTGTCTTACATAGCTGCTCCAGGGGCTCGAGCCCCAGCCCCGCCCACGAGGATCTGCGGCACATGTGTACTTAGGTCATTAGTCATTCATTTACCTCCCTCTGCATCCATCCTGCCTTCTCCCAGTATCCCAGCTGGCTTTTGTTTGTCTTTAGTTTGTAAACAATGAAGTTCACTCTGTAGTGACCTTTTCTTTTTTTTTTTTAAGTTTTTATTTCAGTTCTAGTTAATTAATATACAGTGTTCTCTTAGCTTCAAGGGTACACTATAGTAATTCAACACTTCCATACAAGGGTGCTCCCTACTCCCATCCCCTATATAGCCAACCTGCCACTCCTCTTCCCTCCACGGTGAACCTTTCAGTGAGACCTGCAGGACCATAGAGTTGTGTGTCCATCACTACCATCCAGAATGGTCCCATCACCCTCAAAACCCCTGCAGTCCTTCCCCCTGGGCCCAGCAACCGCTGCTCTCCTTCTGATCATACAGTTTTGCCTTTTTCAGGGTGTCATGCAAATGGGATCTTCAGGTCTTTTGCCTAGCAAAGTGCATTTAAAATTTATTCATTCTCTTATGTGAATCAACAATGCATTCCTTTTAATGCTGAGTAGTATTCCATTGTCTGAATGTATCATGATTTGTTTATATACTCATCTTGTTGAAGGATGTTTTGTTTGTTGGGGTGGTGATAAATAAGGCTGTGCCAAATGAATAAATAAATAAAGCTGCTACAAACATTTGCTTGTATAATCTTTTGTAAACTTACATTTTTAATTCACACGGGATATACGAATGGGTCAGATATTGTACACTTAATTTTAATGTAAGTGTTTGCAAAATTTACATAGAATGAATAGCACCCTCCCTTATTGAACTTTCTGATTGTTAAATTACATATGGCTTTTTAAAATTAACTGAATTTTCCTCCTTAATTTCTTTGGAAAATCTAGAAGTTATCGTATTTATCAAGCAGATTTTTCTTTTGATCCATACTTAGTGATCTCTTTAGTTATTAGGTGGCAGCTCATCTACATGAATGAATTCATGTGCCGTTTCATCTTTTCTTGCCTTAGAAAACTAGGCCTAATCGTTATATAGGGATGATGGGGTTGGAGGAGAGGAACGAGGGAGAAAGACGGGGAGAGAGAGAGGAGACAAAAGCAGACACCGAAAAGGATGTTGGGGAAGAGCAGGGAGGACATAGGCATGACTCAGGAGTTTTGATGATACAGGCTGATTAGGCTAGAATTACGCACGGCTGCGGTGGCTAGGTCAGTCATGGAGATGGGAACATTTAGGCTATGAGATCATGCAGTACTGGAACACTGAAGTTGAATAATCTGAAAATTAATAACGAAATCATAATAATAATATTTAAGAACAAGTGTGAAGTTTTTGTATTGGCTTTGATTTTTGAATAGCAGAATATGGAGCTTTTCACTTCTTGCTCAGTGGTTTAAACCTAGCCCTAGGCCAGGAATAAGCAAATTCTGTTTTCATTTGACAAGTCTTTAGCTGCTATTTGAAATGCTTTTTTTGTGGTGAACGATGGTCACAAAATACTAGTAGGTGAATGTGAACCTGAGCATATCTTTGTGGGGTTGTGTTATTTTCAACCACAACTTGGCCACAGATTGTTTAAAGAGATTGAAAATTTTGTTAGATGGAGTGAGTTGGGAATGAATAAATGCTAGCCTCTTAATTCTGTTTTGGGGAATATTCCTCTGCAATTAAAATCTAAATGTTTCTAGAACAAACCGTTGTTCACCTTAGATCAGTGTTTAATGGATGGAGTACTGCCTCCTACAGGGTGTTTGTGGGCCCATTTGTGGTGGCCCCAGCAAGGACAGTCATCAAGAGGACAGGAGCCAGGTGAGACCACGTGCAGGGCCAGGATGGTCCTGCACGATGAAGATGGCTCCCTGCCCTCCTGTGTCTTCCACATGTCCCCTTGAGGTTTACATAAACTCTGTTCATCACAGGACCCAGTATTCCATTTTTAAAATAAACATATAGCACTTTTGTAGTGTTTTAACATGTACTGAAATTCTCCAAATGCAATTACTGCACACATTAAGGGAAAATTGTACTTTGTTTTGTTGGGAACTTTACCAGGAGCCACGCACCATTTTAGCAATGCCCTATGGAGTGGGAGCTGCCAGTAAACACACCCGTATCCATCTTCCTTTCTGACTGGGCCCTGCAACTATGTAACAGATGAGGTTTGGGTTTCATTGTAACAGACTTAGAACCAAATGTTTTTTAATTAGTGCAACCACAAGCATGAACTATGACGAAATCATACTTTAAAGATTTAAAAGAATCTGTACCAGTGAAAGTTTTTAAGACGTCATTTATTGTCATCCTCTCTATTTTAATTTTTGTAACACATTCCCATAAAATAAGTTATAAAATCACATAATTCAGTGGTTGATTTTGGGGGGTTGCCTGCTGTTTTTCAGTCTTCTCCTGAGACTGCCCCCCTCCACCCGTAGTCTACAGTGTCATTGTGTCACAGCCTCTCAGTTCTTCCCTGTTAAGTCTCAGAGACCCCATCTGATCTGTGGCCTGGCATGTGACAGGGATTTGAGATCATATATATATATGATCATATATATAAATATATATTATATGCATATAATATATATTTATATTTATATAAATAAATATAAAATAAATATATATTTATTTATTTTTAAGATTTTATTTATTTGAGAGAGAGCTAGTACAAACGGGGGAAGGACAGAAGGAGGGGAGAAGGAGAGAGGCACCTAGATTCCCCACTGAGCACAGAACCCAACTTGGGGCTCAACATTGGGACTCCAGGTGGACAGGGGCAGGTCTTGGGGATTGATCCCAGGACCCTGAGATCATGACCTGAGCTAAAGGGTGACACTTAACCAACTGAGCTACCCAGGCTCCCATGGATGTGAGCTATACTTTCTGGGATCCTTTGTCAGTAGCCTGTCCCATGGCAACATGGCAAATTGTTTTAATACTGCATTTAAAAACAACCCTCATTATTCCTGAGAACACCATATATTTCTTCACTTAAGTAATGTGTCATTTGTCTGGGAGTTTTATTTCAATAAGTATCATTTCCTCTTTCTCTTATCATTTGCAAATAAGCTTAGTCTCTTATTACTTAGCCTAACCTTGGTATTTGTAATAGTTTAAGAGTTTAAATTTTTTCTTGGCATGTAACTTACATATAATAAAGTACACGGGGCACCTGGGTGGCATGGTTGGTTAAGCATCCAACTCTTGATTTTGGCTCCGGTCATGATCTTAAGGTCATGAGATTGGGCCCTGCCCCGGGCTCTGTGCTGGGCATAGGGTTGCTTGAATTTGTCTCTCTCCATTTTCCCTCTGCCCCTCCAAACCCACCTCCCTGTTTATGCTCTCTCTCTCTCTCTCTTAAAATTTTTTTGAAAATATTACTACAGTACACAAATCTTAAGTATATAGCTCGTTGAATTTTTTCAACATTTTATTATGAACATTTTCAAATGTAGGAAGAATTATAAAGTGAACACCCTTATACCCACTGCCTAGATTCTACAATTACACATTTTGCTCTATTTGCTTCATCACATGTCTATCCACCAACCCATTCCTCTGTACCAGAACCTCTTAGTGTTTGGTGCATTTCAAAGTAATTTGCAGACATTACTACACTTTACCCCTGAACACTTCACCACACATATTATTTTTTTTTAAGATTTTATTTATTTGACAGAGAGAGATCACAAGTAGGCAGAGAGGCAGGCAGAGAGAGAAGGGGAAGCAGGCTCCCTGCTGAGCAGAGAGCCCAATGTGGGGCTCAATCCAAGGACCCTGAGATCATGACCTGAGCTGAAAGCAGAGGCTTTAACCTGCTGAGCCATCCAGGCACCCAAAGATGTGTCAACACATACTAGTAATCAGAGTTCAATATTTGTTTACTTTTTTAAAGGTAAAATTTGCACACAGTAAAATGCATAAGTAGTAAGTATACTTACTTACTTGAGCCACTTTTACAAATGCATCCATGTTTGCCCAGCAAGCCCGACCCTAGGGAAAATCACCATCCCCCTGAATGGTTCCTGGGTGCCCCTTTCCCATCAAACATGTTCCAACCACCAAGGGAGAGTGCTCTTCTGGACTTTGTGGTCATCGGTTAGCTTAGCTCTGGTCTGGGATTCATGGGTAAACATGAAACCCATGAAGAGGAGCCTGGGGTCAAAAATATTTTTGTAGTATTTCTTAGATGTTGCTTGCCCTTTTCCATCTCATTCCCTGATAAGTGTCCTGTGGGATTTCCCTGTTCTACAGTCATGTTTTGTGTGGTAGTGTTCTTGCTGGTGGGGTCCTTATTTCAGTGAGGATAATGAACTAAGGGAGGAGGAGATACATAAAACATGCTCTAAGACACTATTTTCAATCCTCCTGGACAAAATAACCCCCTCCTTTTTATAGCAGATATTTAATCGAGCTTCCTTACTGTCCTGCAATGAAATTCATAGATTTTTTAAAAATCCCACACATATAATTTCAGAAAATCAGTATAATGTCCTCGCCTTAATTGTAAGGAGAAATAAAAGAAAGCAATTCATAATGAATATGTATTTTATTATGTAAATTGAATGCAGAAGCAGATAGGAGGATCCAGCTGTCTCCTATTAGGCTAAACATTAAAGAGATTTTCTAAAATGTAAAACAACACCATTCTCTTAATTTGTTTTAAAAATATAATTATCTTTCATAATATATATATGTGTTAATATGTAAGGTTTGATATTACCATTTTTGATGAACCAACAAATATTTTTAAGTGTCTCAGTTTAAAATTTAATATGACAAATAAAAATAGTTACCAACCTAAATCAGAGCTTTTGGGAGTTCTCAGAACTGTGTGACGACACTCAGACCAAAATATCTAAGAAGCATTGGTTTAGCTGGTACTGGAACTTCACATAAATGGAATCCTGTATACTGTTCATGTTTTGTATGTGCTCAAGGTTTATTTTACCCAACATAATGCTGTTTGGTATACCAGCGGTTTTTTTCCTTTTAATTGGTAAATAATACTCTATTGTATGAAGGCATCACAGCCAATGAATTCTTTTTTTTTTAAGATTTTGTTTATGTATTTTGCAGAGAGAGACACAGTGAGAGAGGGAACACAAGCAGGGGGAGCGGGAGAGGGAGAAGCAGGCTCCCCACAGAGCAGGGAGCCCTATGTGGGACTCAATCCCAGAACCCTGGGATCATGACCTGAGCTGAAGGCAGACGCCTAATGACTGAGCCACCCAGGCACCCCACAGCCAAAGACTTCTTAAATATATATATCTATACAACCATGAAAACCCTATGCAGTTGGGAAACATGAACTATTTCCATGATGACTGCCCCTCTAAAGGTAGCTGTTATTTTAACATCTAATATGAATGAAAAATAAGGAACGCACTCTCTTATGTCTTTCTCCTTAGCCCAGCGCATGCCTACTGATTGTACGAAGGCCGCCTTCTCAGTTTCTTCTTTCTAACAGTGCTTGCTCTACTCTCCACCTCCTGTACTTCTACTCTTTTGTCTCCTTGTACTTCCATACAGAATGTTTTTAAACTCCTATTTTATGTGTGCAGACATATTCATTAGAAAGAGCTACAAGCATCCACCAACCTTATTATGGCTCTAGCATAGTTGAGCTTATGCATTTATAGATTGAAACGCATAGTCATTATACATCGTTTCCCTCCCCCCCCACCTCGTTCTATTGCTGTTTGGGTATTATATTGATTTTTTTGAAATTATATGTGAAGGCTGGTTATTTTTATCTATGAATTTCATCTCAGAAGAGTGAAGTAGGTGGGCATTATTAAATATTTGTTGTTAAAAAGGGGTAGGCTTTGGGTAAACAGGATTGAGAATACTTCTTGGACCTCAGTTTAAATTATTTATTTCCTTCTTAGCCCATCATCCCCACTGAAATGCAGAACCTATTAGCAGTAATATCACTGTGAAGAATTAATCATTTCCTTCTTCAGAACTTGTTTTTAATAAGAGCACCAACCATTTATTTAAAAATGGCATTTTTCCAAGAGATGACATTTCTGGCCAGTTGGCCAAGATTTGCTGTGATGGATAGAAACGTCATGTTTGAGGATTGGCATCTTGAATTCTATGTAAAATTCTAATAATTGATTTTTAGAGGGCGTTATTCTTGTTGTGTATGATTCTATTTATCTCCTTGGTATCTGATTTGCATTAGTTAATGTAAAATAAGGAAACTAGTTATCCATTTTTTCTCAGTCTGAACATTTTCTGAATTCATGCCTTAGGAAGTTGTTTTATTCCAAGAAAATGATCCAGCCACTACGAATTGCAAAGTGTGTTATCTTATTTTTCACCTTGGGAAATAAGAATGATGGCTACAGGTGAGGTCTCTGAAGTCAGGGCAGGTTGATTTTTATTCTCATTTTTATTCTGATTTAGTCACACCTCTGCCTCAGTTTTCTTATCCATCAGGTGGTGGTAACTGTGCCTACCAAATAGGGTTGTCGCAATTATTAAGTGAAATAATATAATGTGGACACTTAGAATAGTGCCTGGGTTTTAGTAAATGATCAATAAACAATAGCTTTTGCTTGTTATTATTTTTTATCACAAGTAGTAATTGATGGTGAAATTAGGGATTGTGTTGTTCTGATGAATTTTTTTGGAATTAGATTTCCTGGTAGACAACCAGTATATATTGAGCCTATGATGTGTAGACACTTGGAAATGAAAGATACGAAGGGATAATATTTACTCCCTGGAGCAAGCTCAGTTGATTGCCTCTAGAATAACACACCCAAAGGTGGTTTTATTTAAACGCCACCGAAGAAAAGTGGCAATACCCAGTGGAAGGCCGAGTTCCAGTGGCCACTGCTTGGATTTGGAAACTAGGAGTCTGTTAGCAATCCTTGCAGGAAAAGCCAGAGGAATTCGGAATAGGAAGGAAGTAGAGACAGTATATCCATTTGGGGAAGTTTGGAGAAGAATGGAATGGAACGGGCATCAGGGAGGTTCCTTGGTAAGTCTGGGAGAGGGGAAGACGGGGGCCTTACAGGCTGGAGGGATGGCCGGGGAGGTGCTGCGGAGAAAGGAAAGGCCCATTGAGGGGATCAAGAGACCCTCCAAGGCTGAGAATCCCATGGATTCTCTGGGACTCTTTAGGGAGGTGACCTAGGGGCTGAGCAGAGCAGGTTTGAAATGACTGCTGAGGAGAATGAGAACAAGAGCAGCCTAGAAAGATGTTTCTTTAAAAGTGCAAGGTGGTGCTGAGAGGCCATTGGGACAAGACCCGTGAGGGTGAGGGTATGGTAAGCTTTCCTCCTGTTTATTTCCCATTATTTTCTTTGAGGGTGCTCATTTTAACACAAAGTGAAATCCATGCTAGCTAATGCTTCCTGGATGCAGGCACTATTCTTATCTGAGACTTGAGCTCCTTTCGCCTGCCAGCAACCCTAAGAGACAGGCAGTCTCAAAAATTCTCAAAAGCTTCTTTTCTTTTGATGGCTGCATAGATGCAACGGGGGTGGGGGTTAAGGGGGTAGGAAAAGAAAAAATGAAACAAGATGGGATCAGAGGGAGACAAACCAAAAGGGACTCTTAATGTCATAAAACAAACTGAGGGGGGTGGGGGGGGGAGAGGGGTTGGGAGAGGGTGGTGGAGTTACATTATATGTTTAAATAAAAATTAAAAAAAAATTCTCAAAAGCTTCTGCACAGCAAAGGAAACAGTCAACAAATCAAAGAGGCAACCCACGGAATGGGAGAATATATTTGCAAATGACAGTACAGACAAAAGGCTGATATCCAGGATCTATAAAGAACATTTCAAACTCCACACACACAAAACAGATCAATAAATGGGCAGAAGACATGAACAGACACTTCTCCAATGAAGACATACAAATGGCTATCAGACACATGAAAAAATGTTCATCATCACTAGCCATCAGGGAGATTCAAATCAAAGCCACATTGAGATACCACCTTACATCAGTTAGAATGGCCAAAATCAACAAGACAGTAAACAACACGTGTTGGAGAGGATGTGGAGAAAGGGGAACCTTCTCACACTGTTGGTGGGAATGCAAGTTGCTGCAGCCACTTTGGAAAACAGTGTGGGGATTCCTTAAGATATTAAAAATAGAGCTACTCTCTGACCCTGCAATTACAGTACTGGGTATTTACCCCAAAGATACAAATGTAGTGAAAAGAAGGGCCATCTGTACCCCAGTGTTCATAGCAGCAATGGCCACAGTCGCCAAACTGTGGAAAGAGGCAAGATGCCCTTTGACGGACGAATGGATAAGGAAGATGTGGTCCATATATACTATGGAGTACTATGCCTCCATCAGAAAGGATGAATACCCAACTTTTGTATCAACACGGACGGGACTGGAGGAGATTATGCTGAGTGAAATAAGTCAAGCAGAGAGAGTCAATTATCATATGGTCTCACTTACTTGTGGAGCATAAGAAATAACACGGAAGACATTGGGAGATGGAGAGGAGAAATGTGTTGGGGGAAATTGGAGGGGGAGATGAACCATGAGAAACTATGGACTCTGAAAAACAATCTGAGGATTTTGAAGGGGCGGGGGTGGGAGGTTGGGTGAGCCTGGTGGTGGGTATTATGGAGGGCATGTTTTGCCTGGAGCACTGGGTGTGGTGCATAAAAATGAACTCTGGTACACTGAAAAGAAATTAAAAAATAAAAAAATTTTAAAAAATTTAAAGAGAGGCAGTCTCTTGCTTGTCACTTCACAAGTCAGGAAATAGAGCCACCAAGATGTAGGGTTGCAGGCCCAGGAACCAGGGTTAGGTGGAGGAGCTGGGGCCTCAACCAAGCAATCGGAGGCCTAACTCTTGGTCTAAACTATGATGTGCTGCCTCATAAAACAAAGCAAGATAAGAAAACAACTTTGGAATTCTCTAGAAGGGAACAAAAATATGCAGTGAGATAAAAAGTTGACAGTTTTCCTCCTTGGAGTTCATCACTGTCATGGGATGGCGTCTCATCGAAGCAAGGAGAGATGATTTCTGAATGCTTACTTGGGGCCAGTTACTATTCATGTCATTTATATGACTCTCCCCTTCCAGCCCTCACACGAGCAGAGGGTCAGCCCTGCTGCTCCCATCCTTCTTCATGCCTGAGAAGACCAGAGAACAGTCATCTGCCTGGGGCCATAGAGCAGGGAAGAGGCAGAAGCTGGGTGGGGTCCTGGTTCCTGCCCGAATACGTCCTATTCATTCTTGGTTGCGGGTTGGGGGGTAGTTCTGTTCTCTTTACTGTGGCCATGGCCCCCATGGTAGCAATGATCCCTCTCCTCTGGCAGTTTCTCCTGAGACACTGTTGGTTTGAAGCACAAGTGGCAGCATAGATGTATGCTATAGAAGTAGAGAATAGGGGCGCCTGGGGGGCTTAGTCGGTTAAGTGTCTGCTTTTGATTTCAGCTCAGGTACTAATCTCAGGGTTGTGAGATCAAGCCCTGTCTCAGGCTCTGCGCTCAGCTGAGAGACTGCTTAAGGATTCTCTCCCTCTTCCTCTGGCCCTCCCTGCACTCACGTTCTCTCTCTCTCTCTTTTTTTTTTTCATGTTCTCTCTCTTTAAAACAAATACATCCTTAAAAAAATAAATAAAGGGCAAAGGCCGCCATATTCGAGAAGAATATCATAATGGGCACATAGAGCAGATTTAGCATGCCAATGAAATATTTCATTATCATCCTGATCCTTAAATTTCAAGGAAGTGAAATAAAAAGTCAGTAACCTCAAAGACGGTATTGCATTAAACAGGCAAATCTTTGTCATTAAACTTCTCGGTGGTCCTTGGCCCAGCAGCCTTCTCAGAGGCGATGTGATAATTTGATTAGCACACACAGGTGTGAGTCATGCATTTGGAATGCCTAGAGCTGCTTCTTGAAAACTCCAGGGCCACGGGATGTCTGCAGCAAAGTATACGCATGCATGTTCTCACATCCTGACAGAGACTTTCACACCCTGCCTCGTGTGCAGCGTCAGGCTCTGGTCCACTGCTGTAGGAGTCCTGAAGGCATGACTAGAAATAGTCCCCAGCACTCACAGTTTCTGAAAGCCCTGTGCCCGTCCCTCCGAAAACTCTTCTCCCTCTTTCCTTCCACACTCTCCCATGACCCAGATTGTCATTGGTCCACTCTTCCCTCCCCGCTCCCTTAGATCCTGTTTGGTGCACCTGCTGTGGGAGCACCGCAGAATGAAGCACTTCCCTGGGGGATGCTCAGACTCCTGGCAGCTCTGTGTGCTGAGTGACCTCTGTGGCATGGCTGCGGTGGTGCTGTTCGCTGTTGGTGCCCTGTCTGCGGCTTCCACTGAGTTCTGGAGAGTAGAGGTTTTTAAATGAAACTTTTTATTTTGAAATCATTGTAGAAGCTCATGCACCTGTAAGAAAGAATCCAGAGAGATCCCGTGTCCCCTCTCCGGGATGTCCCACGTTGGTGATATCGTGTAGAAGTGTGCCGCAATCTCACCACTGGGATATTGTCACTGATAGAACTCACCAACCTTATTCCGGTTTCCCCAGCTTTACCTGTACTCACTGTGTGTGCGTGTGTTTAGATCTGTGTGAGTCCATCCCGTGTAAGTTTGTGTATCTCCACTGCGGTCAAGGTTCAGCTGGTGCTGTGCCACAGTGGCCCTCCCATGGCCCTCTGGGAGCCACCTCACCGGCCCTGACTCCATTTCATGTCCCTCATCCTCCAGCAACCAGTCTCTCCTCCGTTTCTGTTATTATGTCATTTCAGGGTTACATAAACGGCCTCATATAGTGTGTACGTAACCTTTTGACACTGGTTTTGAGATCGGACCTCAGCTTAAGTCCCTTGAAGTCTGTCTATGCTGTTTTGTGTATCAATAGTTCATTCATTTTTATTGCTAAGTAGTAGTCCAGGGTGTAAATGCACCACAGTGTGTTTAATCATTCAGCCACGGAACGACCCCTGGGTTATTTATAGCTCTGGACTATGATGAGTAAAGCTGCTGTGAGCATTTGTATATAAGTTTGGAATGAACATAAGCTTTCACTTATCAGCGGTAAATATCCAAGAGTGCAGTTGCTATATTTTTCATAACTGTATGTCAGGTTTTATAAGAAGTTGCCAAACCGCTCTCCAGAGTGCCTGTACCATTTTACGTCCCCACCAGCAATGTCTGAGCGGTCCAGGTTCCCTGCATCCTTGCCAGCATGTGGTGTTGTCCCCGAATTTTAGCCATCCTGAAGGTGAGCACTGCTATCTCATCATGGCTTTAATTTGCATTTCCCTAATAGCTAACGATGTGGATATCTTTTCACGTGCTTATATGCCATCTACCTTTCCCTTCACATATGTCTTTGTATCATTTGCCCATTTTCTTTTTAAAGATTTATTTATTCATTTTAGAGAGAGCATGAGCAGGAAGGGCAGAGGGGGAGGGAGAGAAAATCTCCAGCAGACTCCTCCTTGAGATCAGAGCCCATTGCGGGGCTCAGTCCTACAACCCTGAGATCACGACCTGGGCTGAAACCAAGTCAGACCCTTAACCGACTGAGCCACTCAGGCACCCCTCCTTTGCCCATTTTCTAATTGATTTTTTTTTGTTCTTTTGGAGTTTTAAGGGTTCTTTATATATTCTAGATAGTAGTCCTTTTTTGGATAGGTGGGTTGTAGATATTCCCTCCCAGTGTGTATCTTGTCTTTTCATCCTCCTAAATGGACTCTTTCACAGACCAAAGGTTTTAAATTTTGATGAACTCTCATTTGTCAGTTGTTTTTTTTTCCTTTTTTGGATCATGCTATTATCATGCTATTAGAGTGAAATCTAAGAACTCTTCACTAAGTCTTAGGTCCCAAAGAATTTTCCCTATGTCTTTTTCTTCAACTTTTTATAGTTTTGTGTTTTACATTTAAGTCCATGATCCATTTGAGTTAATTTTGTATAGATGTGAAGTTAATTTTCTTTCTTCTGAATATCCGAATGTTAAAAACACTATCCTTCCTCTATTTAATTACCTTTGTGCCTTTGACAAAAATCAGTTGTGCATATTTCTATATTTCTGGGTTGTCTTTTCTGTTTCTTGGATCTGTGTGTCTCCCCATCTGCCAATACCATACTGTCTTGATTGCAGTAACTTTACATTCTCTTAACATAGGGTAGAGTGATTCCTCTTATTTCAGTATTCTTTATCAAAATTGTTTTTAGCTATTCTAGTGCCTTTGGCTTTCCATATAAATTTTAAAATAGTCTGTGTATATCTACAAATATTTTGCTGGAATTTTGATCAGAGTTGCACTAACCCTACAGACCTCTTTAGAACCAATATCTTTCCCATGTGGCATCTACTTTTCCAAGAAATGGTGTGTCTCTTCATCTATTTAGCTATTCTCTGATATCTTTCATCAACATTCTGTAATTCTTAGCATACAGAGTCTGTAGATGTTAAGTTTATAGTTGAGTTTTTCATTTAATTTGGAGTATAAATCATACTGTGTTTTTAATTGTCATTTCCATGTTTGTTGTTGGTATACAGAAATAGAAATGTAATTGATTTGTGTGTGTGTTTGTCTTGTATGCTGTAACTTTGCTTAACTTATTTATTGGCTCCAGAAGGTTTTTCTTTTTGGATCCTTGGGATTTTCTACATAGAAAAATCTGGTCATTGGCAAAAGGAGATGATTTCACTTTTCCCTTTTCAATCTGTATGCCTTTTATTCCTTCTTTGCTCACTGTGGTGGTTAGAACTTCCATTGCTGCCATGGGTAACAGTGGTCAGAGCAGACATCCTTCCCTTACTCCCAACCTTAAGAATAAACATTGTCTTTTGCTCTTGAGTATCAAGTCCGATGTAGGTTTGTGGTAGATATTCTTTATTAGGTTGAGATAATTCCTCTCTATACTAACTCACTGGGAGTTTTTATCAGGCCTACTGGATTTTGTCAAATGGTTTTTTTGTATCAATTGATATTGTGTGATTTTTCTTTTTTAGATTGCCTGTAGGATGGATTACATGAACTGATTTTCAGATGTTGAACCAGCCTGGCACACCCAGTATAAGTCCTACATGGTCATATGTATGTAATTCTTTTACACAGTCTTGGATTCCATTCACTAGTATTTTATTGAGGATTTTTTATATCAGAGATTATGAGATACCATAATTTTCCCTTTTTGTGCCATCGTTGGTTTTGGTATCAGGATAATATGGGCATCATAAAATTAGTTTGGTGTGTTCTTTTTCTCTTCTTGATGAGGTTATATAAAATTGGTGTTAATTCATCTTTCAGTGTTTGGTAAAATTCTCCAGTGAAGCTATCTGGACTGGGAGCTTCCTTTTTGGGAGTTTTATTGTTTTTGTTTCTTTATTTTGTGTTTGTTTTTGTTTTTGCCTTTTTTTTTTTTACAAATTTAACTTCTTTAACAACATAGGAGTACTCTATTTCATCTTGGTTGAATTTTGGCTATTTGTGATTCAAAGAATTGGTTCATTTCATTTGCATTGGCAAATTAATGACAATGACCGTTTCATTTTCAGAGCCTGGTGATGCTAGTTTACTCTGCTGAGTTCGTCTGATGCCTGTGGGTCTCCCACTAGTGTTCTGATGCTTTTTAATGGGACAGAAAGAGTTTTTGTAGGCTGGACTGCCCGGTACCTCTGGCTTTGGAGAGCTTTGTCAGGCTTGAGGGAAACGACAGAACTTCTGATACTGGCTCCTTGTTTTGGTTGGGTTCCTCTGCCTGTTGGGAGTAGAAAGCACTTCCCAGGTTCGTAGCCACCTGGCTATGTGAGCATGGTCTCAAATCTGTAAAAACAAAGGGGCTTTCCAGCCTGGATACTTGTGGAGAGATCTCCTTGGTCATGGCTGCCAGCCACTGGCAATCTCTTGGTGAAGAAAGGAATCTTAGCCTGGTATGGAAGGAAAGCCCTTCTTTTGACCGCTTTTTCTTAGTGCGCTCCTGAATGATGGACCCTGGCCTCTTTGTAGGAGCTGCTTGGCTCACCTTTGGTTGTCGATGGGACTTCTGTCCAATTCAGGTAAGGGAGCAGCCTGTCTTGACTGCCTTCTGTTGCCACATTGGGGTTTGGGCAACACCAGGCTGGGATCACTTTATTTTGTTGGTTGGGGTGGTGATAAGTGTCCCATGCTTTCTTCCTCCCTCCTGGGGTCTCTGACCAGTTGGCCTTCTGGTTCAGTGTCAGCATTTATCTTTGCTCATGCATCTCAGGGTCACCTGAGTGCATTTTCTGGTCTGAGCTGGGCTCGTCCATGGGGTTGTGGTCAGCTGAAAGTCAGGTGGGTGGCTCTGTTGAAGCAGCCTGGCTTAGCCACACTTGTGGGGATGACTCGCCATGGGCTGATTGAGGATGGCCTCATCTGAGGCAGCAGTCCTCTTCCTGGTATGGTCTCTGACCCTTCAGCAGGCCGGCCTGCCCTTGTCTATGTGGCAGTTGCAGCTTTGTGGGAGAGCAGACCTTGGCTTGGAACTGGCACCCTGCCCCATCAGCTGAAACAGGTCACAGGACCAGCCCAGATCCCAGGGAAGGGGATATAGGTCCCATCTCCCCATGGGAGGCACTCAAAAATCCTGCAAAGAGCATAGATCTGCGATGGGGTGTAGGATGAAGAATATAAGCTGTTCTTTTAATAAATTTATCTTGTCCTCCCCGTCACCCATAGGAATGATTGAGTTAGTCTCTTGGGTTCCGAATCCCTTTAACCTGCCTGGGGACTTCTTACAGAAACTGCCATCTGTGGCATTTCTCTTTGCTTCGTGGAATGGATTTGGTTTTTAAAGAGTTTTTCTTTTTTTGTTTTTTTTTTTTTAAGATTTTATTTATTTATTTGTCAGAGAGCGTAAGCACAGGCAGACAGAGTCAGGCAGAGGCAGAGGGAGAAGCAGGCTCCCCGCTGAGCAAGGAGCCCGATGTGGGACTCGATCCCAGGACGCTGGGATCATGACCTGAGCCGAAGGCAGCTGCTTAACCAACTGAGCCACCCAGGCGTCCCTGGATTTGGTTTTTAAACAAATCCAGTTTAAGCCATCCACCATGGAAAGCAATATGCTTTACCTTCTCAGAAATTTGTACCTTTGCCAGATTATTTCTTGACAGTTTTCTGTATTTTCCAAGTTTTCTAAGAAAAGTGTGTATTGATTTTTATAATCTAAAAAATAGTTATAAAACTTGGAGGTGTTTTTCCAGGATTTATGATCTTCTGAATTCTATTCTTTGCCTGAGCTTTTAAAATTATTTTGTGATATTCATATCTGGGTAACTGATCCTCAGAGTCTGACAAACCATGATGGGCCAGTAAATGAGATTAAATTGTCAAACTCATGCTTTCTTCTCTGAGGGAGGCCTTTTGCCTCAGTGGTATTTCCTCTCTGGAGGGTCCCCCCTGTTGAGGACTTATGAAGGTTGGACAGTGCCGACGCTGGTTGGCAGGGTCACCTCTGTGGGCATCCCTGTTCCTGCTCTTCCATTCCTGCTCCTGGAGGAAATCCCTTCACAAATGTTCAGTCTCGGTTATTTTGGAATTACCTGGGTCGCTGCTCTGCATGTGCTGGTTTTCAGTAAATATGGGTCAAATTAGAGGCTTAGAAGTAGTCCTGGCTATTTCTTCTTATGAGCTCCTAATAGTCTCTCTTCACTGTTTTTGCCTTTTTTTAGACCTCCTTGAATTCTATTACATTGACCCCTGTGCAGTGGCCAGTTTGTAGGTCAAAAGCAACTGGAAGTTGGCAGTTGCATAAGGTTGTCTCATGCTCTGCATTTTACCTAAAGCAGCTTGTGGCTTTGCTGGGGTGGCTTTCCCAACCTTCCAAGGAAGCCTTTCCTCACTGTCTGCAGGCCTGTGACATTCCAAGGCCTGACATCTTTCTGTCCTTGACACATGTACTTCTGTCCCAACCATTCAGGCTGATGCTTTTAAAGTAGTTTTCAGGCTTCCATAACATTTTTATTCTCTTCATTTTTTTCCTGTTTAATTCCTATGCTCAGTCATTATTACCTCTTTAAATGAAATCATTATTTGATTAATGTCTTTGATTCTCCTTCTCCTACAACTTAATTGCTTGTGACCAGTCTTCATGCTGATTCACAAAGCTTGTTCCTCTTTGCTGTCCTGGTCAGCTGTCATCCATTCCCCACCCTGTAGCCTCCCTAGTGTCCTTCATTCAGCACCTGCCATGCATCAGGCCACATGCCAGGCCCTCAGGTCATGAACACGATAGGAAACAACCGTGTGTGCTCAGTGTTTGTTTAATGAATACACGAGAGTGCGTAGGTGAAGGAAAGCTGTTGGCTGGAGCTTTCTGTCCTCGGGGGAGAAGAACTTAGAAGCACATAGCTTCAATCCAGTGTGCAGAGGACAATGATCGCTGTCCACACAAGGTGCTCTGGAAACGCAGAAGAGACTTGTTTCTCCTACATACCATACCCACATCATGCTTCTCAATTACATCCTGAAAAGATCTTCTGTCAGGCTTGTGTTTGGATAACATAAGGCCTCTGTTTCTATCACCTGAACAAATCTATCTCATTTGACATTTCTCGCCCCACGTGAAGAACCGAGTCCAGCAGATTGTTGCGTGACCCTTCTCCGCCCTCCTCCACCTGTTGCAGAGCTGCGTCAAGACTTGGATGGAAGTGATAGGGGACCAGGTGTAAACCACTCAGCTCGTGGTATGGATTTTGAGCATGCAGTCATCATGTATCAGAGTGGTTGATCAAAAAGCAAGTATACTAATGGCCCATAGTAATGAACTTGAGCAACAACCACTGAAAAAAAAGAAAAGGAGGTACTTTGCTAATGTATTTTTTTTTCCTAGAAGAATTAAAACAGAGACCTACATCATGTACCTATAAAATGGTTTCCTAGACAAGGATGAATCTGAAAAGGACACGCAACAGAAATTTACCGTGGCTTTGTTACAGAGACCTAAGAATGTCATGCAGTAGTCTTGCATAACCATATAGTGAAACTTCGCAAAGTCTCCATGGTAACACGCAGAGAGCTGTATCACTGAGAGCTGCATATACCTGCATGAACGCCGATCCCACAGGAGAACCCTATCTGTTCCCCACTCCCCACTTGCTCATTTTCATCTCTGCACCCCCCAGTGCCTCACACACCTGCCTCCTCATCACTAATAATGATGATGTTTTTGTTTCAAATCCATTTCATAGCTCACCCTTTCTAGTGTTACTCTCTGCACCCTTGGCACTGATGTAGGACGAGATAAAGGTGTCACCGTAGGGCTCCAAATTTTCTGTCATGATAAAAACACTTGACACATAAAATGAATGTTTTAACTGCAGACCGAAGTGAAACACAAGTTTGATCTTCAAGTGACTTTTGTCTCATCGTTTATATTCAGATGGCTGTGCACTAATTTGCCTTTATTAGTATGCTGCTTAATAGATATCCCTAAGTCTTTGTACAAATAGTCTAATGTTTGAGGAAGCCTCTACAGCTGTCGGAGTATTTACCCCTGTTATCCAACTTGATCCTCACCTGGTGTGACCGTCAGGACAGGGAGTGGGCTTGTCACTTACAGGCAGGGGAACATCCTTTGGTGTGGATTCACAGATCCATGGTGGAACAGAAACTGGAACCGAGGCTCGTGTTCTTGTGCAGACGCCACCACAGCAGACTTGGCAAGTGCCCGAGCCCTCTCTCTGCCACCTGTTTCCTCTCATAGCTCCTGGTGTCATGTGCTGCCCTGAGCCCAGAGCGAGCATGCTGAGGTTTTTGACAGACCCTCACATTACAGCTTTTTGTACCATCTTATGATGTGTGTTTATGAACTATTTTACACTGATTTTCTGAAGCTTAGGGACTTTGCAAAAGTCCTTAAAGGATTGCTCCTTTAAGGAGATTATGAAAGGAGATGCAGTCCCCCAGCCCAGCCCAGCTCTAGACTGTACCAGCACTGGCTTCCTACTGAGAAATGGTCTGCAGGGGCTGACAGACGTTATTTGGTAGCCAGCATTCGCTGACACGGTATTATTTTACATGAGTAGCTGCAAGTCTTTCTTGAGATCATTCTCTCGTTTTCCTTTCAGACAAAGGAAATGTTTTTGGTCTGTGTTCAGAGAAATCAAATGGTGCCAAGCATTTTCTGTGACCGCCACCTTGGGGACAACCACCCGTGTACAAGATGAAAGATATTTCTAACCTTAAGCAAATTTTTGTTTTCCCTATTAAGTAAGAAGGTTAGCCTGAAGCCAGAATTTTCTGTACTCATGTTGGTCCATATTTTACTAGCATTTTCCTGAAGAAAAATCTGTCAGTATGAAGAAGCAAGGTGATACTCTATGTTAGAACAAGGCTTCCTGGCTTAGATGTTAAAAATAATTCTTTTGCTAAGTGCTTTGGACTTTGAACAAAAGTGTCCTTGAGAAACTCCATTTAGCCGACCAGGTTAAAGTTCATGTTCTTTATCTTGTTATATCTGACAAATATAGTCAGAGAATATTTCTGTTCCACCTAAGAGTTCTTTTCTCACACCCAAAGAGACGGCTCGCGTGCATCTGTCTTTGTGCATCAAAAACATGAGTGTGTATTTCGTGTTTCGTTATAGCAGGCACAAGTATATTTAGATCAAACATGAATCTAGCAAGATCCATAAACTAGAATATATTTAAGCTTGACAGAACAGACTTGATGGAATGGTTGGCTTCAGACACAAGCGGGAATGAAGTGATGAGCTCATAATTATTTAATGTAAACTGAGTAAGGTTGAAAGGCCCTGTGGGGTCGATTATTTCAAGGGCTTCAGTGATTACACCTCACGAACCGCCTCTCCAGGCAGACGCTGCTCAGGTGGGAGGCTAGCTGGCAGCACCGTAAAGCCCTGGAATGGTTTGAGACTAAAGAATCTGTTAGTTTTGTACGTTTAACATCCTTGACACTTAATAGGATATGGGATTCCACGACAGCCCCCGCTTCATTGCATGACACTTAAATTGAATGCCTTGGAGTAAAATGAAATTAACAAAGACAGTATTAAATTATGGACGTTCCTTTTTTTATCGTTTGGCTAAGAATGCTTCAGAGTTGTTCTCTAATTATATTATTTTGAATTGATTGATATAAAAAATAAACACACTACCTTTAAGACTAGGTGTACCATCTGGTCCCAGAAATTTGAACTAGTGCGAGTGTGGAGTTGACATTTGCCACAGTGTCTCTCCGGGGCTTGGGAGAGAACTCTGTCAGGTCCAGCGTAGTTTTCAAAAGACATACAAATACAGTAAACTTGCACCCACGGGTGGGGAAGGGCCAGGCAGACCCATCTTCAGTGCTGTAACCACCGGAGTTACAAGTGATTCTCCAGACAGAAAAGAGGCACTGACTAGCACTTGGTTTTTGCTCAGGAAGTCGTGCTCTTTTAGAGCGGCAAAAACAAGCATCCCATAGGTACTCGAGAAGGCCAGAGTCAGGCAAGTCCACCCTGGTTCTGTGTAAACATCGACAAGTGGAAGCTAGTTTTCATATTGGGATACTGACGATCTTGATATGTATTTCTTTTCCTTTAATGCCACTTAAAAGTTAGGATCTTCTAACTGAATGAAGATCTGGGGAGAAAATGATATAGTTATTAAACTAAGGCCAGTCTGCTTTGAAAATGTGAAAACAGAAAATGTAGGGAAACATTACAAATTAAATAATTATTTAGTTAACAGAATATTGGTGTAAATGCCTCATGAAGTAATTGTCTACTGGAGGGAAAGGGGGTAGAAAACAGAATACATTTGGGAAATTACTCAGCACGTACAGACATTTAGCTTGAAAAATACATTTGCTAGTGATTACAAGCATCCTTCCAAGCTCTGCACCTGAAGAGCCTAAGGAAGGAATAGGCAGTCTCTCAAAAATGTCCCGAAACACCATGGATTTTCAGAGGCCACCCTCCATGGTTGGCGCCCCCCACTTACCCACCACTGCTGTGACTCACATCGCTGTCCTATCAAAAGGACCACATGCTTATCTTGTTTCCCCATGCTGGTAGGTAAATATTGAGTAAATACCGCATGGATCTCAGATAAACACAGTTTCCATGAATTGACTCCTTTTATTCGGTCATGGATCCCGTCACCTGATGTTGTCAGATAATACGGCTACAGTCATGGATGTAACACACACATGTGATCACATGCCGAACAGGAAAAGTGAGGGTCACAGTGGAGCCCTCTGAGGCCAGGTTGTTTCCCTGGTTGTTCTGCTTTTCTTTCTTTGGGGTCAGTCGGTCTGTTGGTTTCACTGTCTCCACACTCCACCTGCTCCCTGCCACCCAGCTTCCTTCACTCCTTCCAGAACCCAGCATTTATAAGGTTCACAGAAGCACATCCAGGCTGACCTGGGGCTCGGTCCTCTTGTAGAGCTATTGTCTTTGTGATAAGTCAGCAACTGGTGTTGACCACCGTTGCAGGGTCAAGCAGTGTCTCTAGCCTAGAGGAACCATGGTAACTCCTGAAACAGATCACCTGTTTTGTGGGCACTACTTAGCACTCTTTCCCTCCTTTCCCATCTAAATGCACACCAGATCATGTTGGGTCCAGGATCTTAAATTCTGGGTAGGTACAGTCATCTATGTGGAACACAAAGTAAGGAGAGAAGAATCTAGTGAGTGCCCTTAGAAGCCTCTCCATGCAAGAGGGTGCAGATAAAGACGCAAAGGCTACCACTGGACGTCTTGTGATTAGGGAAGCTATTCCTGTGCCCTAGTGGGTGCACCAAAGCCCTATGCCGTCTCTTTGCCCTGATAACAAATGAACTTTATACGATAAATGCTCTTTACGGTCTTTATCTCTCCGATGGGATGCACGCTTGCATCCAGGATAGAGGGAGAAAAAGGGTAGGCTTACCTCTTTAAGAAGATGTTTTTGAACATTCATAAGTAGTTGCTTCCCTACAGTTCATACCCTACAGACCCCTTTGGCTCTTCCTATCCTCCTCCAAAAATACACCAGCTCGTGTAAAATTTATCCCTGGAACTCCACGTCATCGTTTTAAAACAACAAAAACAGAAGTAGCAGTAGGTTTTAAGCCATGTTCTCTCCTTTGCTCAAGCCAAGTTGCTAGTCCTTTCCTGGACACTTCAGTTGTGGCCCATGAGAACATTGCCTTTGTCCTCAGGTGGCAAATAAGAACTATGACTTCTCTTGACAATATGCTCATTGTCATTAAAATTCTCTCATCCCAGAAAAGACTCACTATTGAAATCAGTTTCTAAATCCCATAAAGAAAACTTTTCTGCATGTAGTGAGGTCCTTAATCTTCTTTTCCTTTTTTGCCCACTTAATTTGAATTTTCTGGCATTGTTGGAATGCTAATTATACTTGACAAAATTCTGTTTCCTAAACATCTGCATCTAAATTCTGATTAACTCGGGAAAGTACAAAGAAAATATTTCTTTCATTTGCAGAAAGGCAAGGGTGGCAAAGCACAGCAACAAAGTAAAGATGATCTCACTGAAGACATATTTGTGTTTCCTGTTTAACTGCTTTGAAGAGCATCTTCTTAGCCTAGTGATGAACCAATATAAACAGAAGAAATAACTACTTTTAGAAATGAGTTTTAAAAACATTGGTTTTTCTCAGGCATTGGTGAAAAACCTCTTCTGATTCCTCCGATTTCTGTATTTCCGGGATTCCCGGAGTACCTTTTTATACTAGCAAGAGTCATTCCTCTAGGTAAGGATTCTTTTTTTTTTAAGGCCAGCCCTATCCACAGTTGTCCTTTCTTTATATGAGGTTGGCCGGCTCTCCATAAACCAGTTAACTCAGAGATGCACTCTTAAAACTCCAGTGAAGTTGACCCACTTGGCAGAAACATAACCCCTCTACTCTCTCTGCTCTCCTTTAGGTGTTTAGATGCTTCAGGAAGTGCTGCATAAAAGCATTTCTAAACCTAAGAGGTCATTTCGTTGGAGGCCCTCCTGCCTCAGGACTTGAGTTTTGCTGCTGCCATTGTCAGGGGAGGACAGATAGAAGCCACTTTCAGAAGTCAGCAGAGACAGCAGCCGAAGGAGAGCTCGATGCCTTCAGGGCCAGCAGGAAGACTGCGGGGGCAGGGCTGGGCTTGAGAATGATCCCCAGGTTACTGCCAAGGCACCGGCCCTCTCTTGGGAGTGGGGGTCCTGGTGGGTGGTCTCAAAGGAGGACCACTGGTCCACCCTCCCTCTGCTTCCGTGGGAAGCAGGAAGCCACCTGTGGGGCCTGCTGGCTCCAGGAGAGAGCTCTCCAGATGCCAGCATCTGCAGTACCATACCGTGCCTCTTGGGAAGTGAAGGACTTACAGGGTCCTTGGAACCACAGCGGGATGCCCCCGGGTCTGTGCCTGTCAGAGAAGCGTCTCCACCACCTGCACCAGCGCCTGCAGTTGCTGTGTGAAACCTGGAGTCTGCAGATGTGGTCTTGAGCTTTCTAGCTTCTGCCAAGCAGGCTTGTCTGGCACAGAGGGATGGGCTGGAGTGGAGTGGCCGTCTGTGATACCGGCCACCCGATCTGCATGTGAAATGTGGCCGGATCCTGTAGGCAGATACGCCATATTTTTAGAATGTTTTCCATTAGAATTCTGCATGCTGCACTGTTTTCATGTCATTATTTCTATACCTTTAGCTTATTTGTATGCTGTACTGAGCAGCACTCTCTGAATGCCCATCAGAAAGGATGCGGAATCTCCCAGTACAAGATGAAGAGGTAGCGTCTTCAGGCTGCATGGGCCTCCTCGCCGGTCCTGGGAACAAGGGAGCTAGAGGCTGGAATGGCAGTATTCCTGGAGCATAGTCTGCCTCTGGAGCACATTGTCAGGGCCAACAGACCCAACAGCTGGCTAGGGGAAGGAATTCCCCTCTCCTCCCACCTTTCAGTGTCTCCCTGGCAGAACTCATCGACAGGACTGAGCGATTTGCTGGCTGGCAAAACAGTCTGCAGCTAGTCCGCAGAGTCCCTACCCCGCACCCAGGGTAGAGGACTATCCCAGGGTGGGTTTGGGGCTGGGAGATCATTGGTGACCGGCCCACACTGAGGCAAGGCAAAAAGAGGCCTTTTGCCTTGGTAGAAAGACTTGAAAGTGATTGCCTCTCAAAGTGGGCCTGGGGACCTGGGGAGAGGTGGGACAGGGGACTGCTGTGATCAGAGAGAGATGGAAGTATGGGGAGATTAGCTGGAGTTTTCACAGTGGTCAGAGGAGCTCTGCTTTGGAGCCTATGCTCAGTTTGAATCACAGCCCTAGCACTCACTAGCTGTGTGGCCTTGGACAAGTTACTTAGGCTTTCTGAGCCTCGGTGTCTAAACAGTGCCTAGTTTCCGGCATGTTATGAGGATTACTTCATGTTTGTGTGGCTGAGCAGTGTCTGATATCTGCCAAATATAACGAAAGTGCTGGCTTGACTGCTGAGGGCTGAGCTGGTGGACAAAAGCAAAATTTAGGTGAGCAGGAGCACCAAGTTGCTGGGATCAGCCTACCTAATAGAACTACAGCTCATGAAATGAGAGTCTGGTAGCAGAGTTAACCCCTGGGAACTGATTTGAATGAGACAGAAGTCAGAGTTTCAGTTACTCTGAGGGAATTATGGCAGAAATCATGTTCTGTGGACCAAGTCATGGTATAGACACAAGGAAAGTCTTGGTGGCACCTGTTGTTCAAAGGCCCCTGCGGGCCCACGGTCATGAGCCCAAAGCAGTACAGTGTTCCAGATCCTACTAGATAATGGAATAAGGTTGCTGACATGATTCCTGCTGGTATTCATTCCTTCAAGACCTAGTCTGAAGCTGAATGGGATGATGCCAACAGCTCCTGGATTGGTGGTTTGGGGAGACTGGGGAGGCAAGGACTCACACCAGGTGCCCTCTGGGCTGCTGGAAGCTTCCAATTCCCTATCTCTGAAGGGGGGATCCATTCTGAAAGAGACCTGATCAGGGCAAGACATGTTCCAGAGATGTATTCGATTCCGGATCCTCTGGCCAAACATGGAACAAAACTCCCAGATCCCTGAAATAAACCTCTTAGAACTGCCAGGCTCCAGAGTCCTGGACCCCTACTTTTTGCTGATAATGGCCAGATCTTGACAGACCCTCGAAGCTCTGACCCATAGAGTGCCTGGGCACCTGCCTGTATGTGTCACTCCCTCTGTCCCTTCTTGCATTCCTCCTCCCTTTTTCTTACTCTTTTCTAGTGAATATTAAAGGCTTAATTTTTTCTTTTGCCTTACTTACTAAGACATATGTTCTTAAAGGTGTGCTGTCTTATACATCTTTATATTCAGTGTTTCTCTGCCAAGCAGGCCCAGCAAAGAGCTGACCCTTGTTTGTTGATTAATAAATGAGTTATACAAACCAGCCTTTTATGTTCTTACTCTCTTTCCCACTGTCCAATGGAATTCCCCTTTCTTCTCTCTCCCGTCCAACCATCCATCCATTCACCCACCCATCCACCCCCGTACCCATCAAATCATCTATCCATCCACCCAGACACAAATCTAACTACCCACCCACCCACCTGCCAGTCCATCCGTCCATCTGTCCATATGTCCATCCTTCCGTCCATCCACCCATCCATCCTGTTTGTTTCTCTATATATTTCACTCTGAGCTTGTTCACTCTGAACATCAGAGCCCTTGCTGGCTCCTGCTTAGATTCTGATACACTGTAACCTCTTCTAGCACACATTCCAGCCTAGCTTTTGACAGAGAAGGTTCAGTGAATGCATTTAGGTGTAGCTTTGAAACAATGAAATACTAACATTGTACTAACTCAAGCCTTTCATACATGGGAAAGAAAAAAACTTCAGGATCATACACAGAATTGTGTGGGAGATAGTGGAAGAAAGGTCAAAGGCTGGAATCCTATGGACAGGATGATGATACAATTAATTCTGTTGGGACACCTACGTGGCTCAGTTGGTTAAGCGGCTGCCTTCGGCTCAGGTCATGATCCCAGCGTCCTGGGATCGAGTCCCGCATCGGGCTCCTTGCTCGGCAGGGAGGCTGCTTCTCCCTCTGCCTCTGCCTACTACTCTGTCTGTCTGAGCTCGCTCTCTCCCTCTAATAAGTAGATAAATAAAATCTTTTTTAAAAAAGTTAAAAAAAATTCATTCTATTAAGAAGAGTGATGCCCTGTTATGAGAAACTCTACCCAGCATCCTTTTTACAAGAAGGTATAGTAACATGTAAGGTGTATAGGTTTAATATTGTGGTTATTTCTATAAAAGAAAATTTCTATAAAAGAAAATTTGAAGGGAAGCCCTTGCCTATTGTAAGATCCTACAAATGATTCCCTTATTTAGCTTTGAAACTTGTCATCTTATATTCCTCTTTGAAAAGACATGATCATTATTAATAGATTAACCAGCCACACAGAAGATGTACCTTCTAATAGAAAAGCTGTGTATTTGAAGATCTTCGTGCCCCTCGAAAAGAAGCCTCCCCAGCCGCTGACATGATGAGCGCTGCCTCTTTCCACACACAATGATGGTCACTTTTAGCTTATGAAAGGCTTCCGTGTGCCTTAGACAGTCTCCAGGTTCCTTTCTGCATGCGAACTTGTAAGTAGACCCTTGAGCTCTGCCCTTCACAGCTTTCACTCCCTCCTCGTCTCTTTGCTCTATAGCTATTATCAGCAACTAAGCAATCTTGTTTTTTCTTCAGATTTGGGAAGCTATAAACTGTATCTTTTTTAACCTTCCAATCCTCTGCCACTTACTGAGCTGTTGGAAGTGAGATCTAAAGTAGAAATGGGTGCCAGCATTCAGAATGCCAGTTTCTTAATGGCTGTGCGGTGCGGTTATCCGGTCACCCTGGGGTCCCAGAAGGGGAACGGGCTGAGCCCGGAGGGGGCCAGGGGTGGGGGCAGCATTCTTGCTCAGCTACAGTCACCTTGGAAACCAGAATTCTGTCTGCCTGAGCCTGATTAGGACCCCTCCCTGTGAAGTCTTAAAAGGAATGTTTGGGAATAGGGCCCTCCTTGCCCTGCTCTCAGGAGACCAAGAAAATCCTCCTTTCTGGAAGCCTCTTGCTCTGAAGGTACCCTCCAGCCTCTGGAGGGGGATCCCCAGACTTAGCACAAGCCCATCTGTCCTAGTTTTAATAAACATGTTATCTTTTTTACCATTTTATTTCATCACGATAAATGCACTCTTTGATCCCCACCTCCTATGGAAACCGTCAGTGTGTTCTCTATATAAACATGTTATCTTTATAAAATCTCTCTAATATGTTCCTTGAGCTCATTTTATATTTTATAATTTTACCTCCTTTAAAAAAGATAAATTACTTCAGTTTTACAAAACCAGATTAAAAGGAGCATGTCATGAATGTCCACCCACCCAGCTTGCAGTTTGAAGGCATAAAGTGTTGCCTGTGCGAGATGCCCTAGCCTCCAGCCGCAGACATGATCCTGAATTTCCTACTTAACATTCCCATTTTGGCTGCCACTTCTTTCACTTTTTGATAATTTTTTAAATAAAAGAAAGATGTTAATATACCAGTTATATCTGAGTAAGGCCGGAAATCTTTTAAAAGTGAAAGGAAAGGAAGAAAGAAATGAATGAAGGCAGGGAAATAATGTGTAGCAAGGGGGCAAACTCTGGGGCACACCCCACTCTGCTCCAAGCTGTGGGCCTCATCGCCACTCCTCCATGCAGCGGGCCCAGAAGACATCAGCTTTAGACCCTCTGCCTGTTATCTTACATGAATTCTTTGGCACTAAATTTGTCCTTTAAGAGAAGGTGAATGGGCTGATTATAAAAAATACTGGTAGAATTGTCTTGCTGTCGTCGTTACTATTACACTACGAGATGAACTCTGTGCCCGAAGCTTTGCATGGGCCAGCTTATGCCCTTCCTGCGGCGGTCCCCGGAAGCATCTGCTGGGGCCCTGATGAGGTCGGGCAGCTTGTCCAAGGTCAGTAGCACAGCAAACGGCCTCCTGAGTCTCTCAGCCAGACCCAAACATCCTCACAGAGGAGATGGACTTTATTAGTGAGGACTTGGCCTCCTCGATTCCATGTCATGCTTCCACAGGACAACGTGCTGTGCTGTGATTTTTTTTTGTTTTCTGTACAGGAATATTGGATATGGTGTCTTATCAACTGACATCACCTGGCATGCCAGGCCAGAGGAGCCTGGGCTGTCAGCACACCCCCCAGGCTCTTCCTGCGGGAGAGGCCAGTCACGTCTCACAGATCCTCTTGTGAGTTTATGAGAGAGAGGGAAGTGTAAGGGCCTAGACACAGACACAGAGTGCGTAGACCTCCTTCAGAAATGGAGCCCAAGAGGGGACTCGGTGTCCTTAGAGAGCAACAGGGGAGGATTAGCTGCACTCAAGGAAAGTCTTCTTTTATCCATTACTGGGGGCGCCCGGTTGTTAAGTGTGTCTTTGAGCTGGCATTCTCTTCTTTCTAGTATTTATCACAAAAAGTTAAATTACAGTAAATTGAAAAGTGACACAGATGTGTTGTAACCCATCACAGTAGACTGAGAGCTGAGACTTGTGAAATGTCCCCTTCTGAAGTGTGAGCTCTAGGAAGTGGCAGGTGTTCTCTCCACAGTGCATGGTTACCAGATAGTCTCAGGCAGGGTTTGTACCCATTTGTATTCTTTCTTGAGTCAAGTAGTAAAATCTGTGAAATTGACTGATTACAGTCAGAATAATATCAGCGAGAACGATAAATCTAGCTTCAGCTCTCATAAAATGTGTTTCTGGGAAGGTAATGACTCATGATCAGACACACGCACAGACATCACAATAGCACGAAGAAATGGAATTCATAACCTTTGGCTTTCAAAACCACCGACTGCTCTGTGGGCCCAGGCAGCCTGCCTGGGGGGCCGGTAACATGGAGCACAGCAATTTGTGCTGTCTGTCTTTCCCTCTCTGGATTTGCTTAGAGGTCTTAAGTTCTGCTTCCTATGACATGTCAGGGAGGAAGAAAAAATGATGAAAGGGAGAGAAAATACTTCTGCAATCAGTATAGGTTAATAAAGGGAAGACGAATGAGGTCTTTAAGCATGAGAGAACGGGATGCCCACAGCTGACCAGATAAAACGGAAGAGACATCAAATAGAGAGGTTTCTTTGGCAGTGAAAAAGCATTTCTTACTCAGGAAGTTACTAGGAGATAGAAGTGGGTCTCAGAGCAAGCCTTTGCGGCCACTTTCCTGTTTGCATATTGGCGTCCTTCGCTGAAAGCAGAGCTCCCTGGAGACAGGGGTGCGCCTTCCTGCCTCCTGCCCCGCACAGTGCCGGTCCCATTCATCCTGGCCTTCTTGCTCTGTGACCCACAGCACCCCGCCTGGAGCATTCCTGGCAGCCCCACCTGCAGCAGAAATCCTGGGCGCAACCACTTCTGACGGCCTCCCCACGGCCACTGAGGCCACAGCACCTGGACCACTGTGTGCCCCACTGGATTTGCTTTGAGGACAGTGGTGGTATTCACCGTTTCTGTTTGCCTTCCTCTGGTTATTCATTGTGCTGAATCTTTTCAAATGCGCATTATTCCATTTTAATCTTCTAATGAATTTTGTGTTTGTTTTATACATTCTTGCCAGTTTGCCTTCTGATTTTCTTGGTTTGTTTTTTTTTCTCGATAAACTAAAATTACAAATGTTATGTAGTCAGGTTTATTATAAATCTCTTTGTTATGTTTTCACACTTTGTAAAAAGTACATATATCTTCAGCAGTTAGACACTGAATTTTATTTTTGTATTATGATGTTTAATTCTTAAAATTTGATATCTTTAAACACATTTGCGCATCATTTTAAATGTGCATAACTATGCTCGTGTACATGTTCTTCCGTTCGTCTTTCCCTCCTTTTCCTTGCTCCTCCCTTTCCAGCTTCTCCTCTTTTTGTCCAACCTGTGTTGGTAGCCTATACTGTATCTTCTCTCTTTTGTTTGTTTTTGGTCTGGACGTGTAGTCCCATATAGATATGTGCGTGCACACACACACAGCTTTCGTTGCCACCATTTGTAAAAATTGGATCACATTTTATATGCTTTTCTATATCTTTTCACACTCAGCAATACATACAAAAGAAATCATTGAACTCAGCTTGTATTGTTCCAGTTCAGTCTTCTTTTTTTTGTTTTTTTTTAAGATTTTATTCATTCATTTGTCAGACAGAGAGGGAGAGAGAGTGAGTGAGTACAGGCAGACAGAGCGGCAGGCAGAGGCAGAGGGAGAAGCAGGCTCCCTGCTGAGCAAGGAGCCCACGGTGGGACTCGATCCCAGGACGCCGGGATCATGACCTGAGCCGAAGGCAGCTGCTTAACCAACTGAGCCACCCAGGCATCCCTGCTTCAGTTCAGTCTTTTCCTTATTTTTTATTTTTTCATAGAGAGAGAGAGAGAGAGAGGTGGGGGGGAGGGGCAGAGGGCAAGGAGGGCAGAATTTTAAGCAGACTCCTCGCTAAGCCTGGAGCCCAACGCAGGGCTCGATCTCAGGACCCTGAGATCAAGACCTGAGCCAAAATCAAGAGTCCACCAACTGAGCCACCCAGGCGCCCGTCCTATTCAGTCTTTTAAACGTTTGTGCAAAGTCCCGCGTGTGTATGTCACATGAAGTGCCTGAAGTCTCCTTCCGTAATTTCTTTTCTTGTGGGAATTTTATGTTGCTGTATGGCATTAGGGAAGGATCTAATTACTTCTCATTGCTGAATGGCTGGCTAGTATTTCCCTGGTGTTGAACCATCTCGCCGTCCTGTTGACCCACAGCTCTTCCTCTGCTGCACGGTAATCGTGGGCGTGTCATGTCTGTTTGGAGGCTCTCTGCAGAGAGAGATGTCAGCTTTCCGTGGTTTTGTTCACTTTCATTTGAAAACACTTTTTTTTCTGGAATAATTTTAGAGTGATAGCAGAGCTATCGAGCAGAGCTCGGTACCCCCTTCACCCGGCTTCCCCTTTACGTTAACAGCTTACCCGGCTCCAGGGCCTTCATCAAATCTGAGAAACTCACTTGGGTACGAGGCCACTGACTGCGCTGCAGACTCCGTGCAGCTTGTCAGAGCCTTTCTCCCCACGCCCTGTGCCGGGTTCGAGCTCCAGCCCCAGACCCCGTGTGCCGCTTGTCCTCGTGTCTCTTTGGTCTCCTCCAACCTGTGACACTTGTCTTTTCTTGTCTTTTCCTTGTCTTTTCTTGTCTCTCCTGACCTGTACACTCTTGACGAGCACTGGCCCGTTGTTTCATAAAATGTCCTCCAATCTGGGCTTAGCTGGTGTTTTCTCATGTTCATCTGTGTAGTAGGAAAGGAGGAAGGGTCCCAGAGGGCCTCAGGGATTACTGCTGCCGTCAGCCCTGGTCACTTGTTCCGGGTGATGTTGGCCGACTGTGTCCCCTGTAAAACTCCTGCTTCTTCTTTCCCATGTTGTGTTCTTAGTCTGGCCACGTGCACGCTCCACCCATGGAGAGAATGTGTGGACATGAGTTAAAACCACCACAAACAATAAATATTTGGAGTAGATACTTTGAGGTTATACAAATATCCTTTTTTCCCTTAAAGTTCTGCTCACTATTTTACCATTCATCACGCGGCTCTTGTCTGCATCCGCTTTCTGCGGCTTTCTCACGGTCGCTTTTCTACTTTCCCCATTCCTTCCACATCTACTAATCTAAATCCTCCTGTAAGGAAAATTTATCCTTCCCCCTTCAATCATCCATTATTCAGTCATTGCTTACAATGGTATGGGTTTAATGTCATTCTATAACTGATAGGATCTTGATTCTTCCTTTAAAAACAATTTGCAGGGGCACCTGGGTGGCTCAGTGGGTTAAACCTCTGCCTTCAGCTCAGGTCATGGTCCTGGGATCGAGCCCCGATTTGGGCTGTCTGCTCAGCAGGGAGCCTGCTTCCCCCTCTCTCTGCCTGCCTCTGCCTACTTGTGATCGTTTTCTCTGTCTCTCTCACTGTTAAATAAATAAAATACTTTAAAAAATAAATAAAAATAAATAAAAACAATTTGCGGTCTCATAATACTTTTTCATTCTTCTTATAAACTAAAAAAATATTTATTTCCTATTTTCAGAAAGTTCAACTGGGTTGTTCCTTAGAACTTTGGTAAACTTTTCAGCTAAATCTAGAAAGAAATTATATCATTACAGTCCAGTATTTATCTTACCTGGAAGAGTGGCACACCTCTCTGTGTCCCCACTCGTTCCCCTAAGACCTCTTCTGGCTTCTCCACACTGAAGGCACGTGACTGTGTTAGAGATCGTTCATTCTAGACTGACAGCCAAGACTCCGTAACTCTCTGGGTTTACTTGTTCTGCTGGATGGCAGATTTGGAGCTCTCTGCGTTTGTATCTGTTTAGACATTTGTGTTCCTGACTACATTGCTCTATCATGGGTGCTCAATTCATGTTTTTTTCTAACTTTATTCTACACTTTTCTTTCTTCCTTTCCTGGGTTAAGCTTTGGTTTCATGTCTCTGTGCGATGGAACAGTATACTTTTCCCAGAGTGATGTACCTAGTAAGGTTTTCGCATGGGCTTCATCAGAACCTTTAAGTATGTACAATAAAAAACAGACTTTTTTGGTTAGATTACAGTAGGGATGTGGTTTTCTTACTTGATCTTCAAACTCTTATGAGCAGGCTTCAATATGGTAGGTTTTCTGCTTTATAGTCTGGTGAACTGAAGGAAAGGGAGCAATTCTGTTTTCTTATTTCTACAAAAAATAAAATTAAAAAATCTGGCCCTATCACCTCTTAGCCAATTTAGTATTTGAGTAATGATGTATATATATCTTTATTCCTATTATTCATTGGTGAGAATGTCTAGCCACATCGATGTGCTCTTGACTATTAATTATCTTTTGTTTTTGTAAAGCAAAGTGCTGTTTCCTCCACTATCACATAGCAGATGGTTCGTAAAGTACCACAGTGTTCAGAGTTATCAGTATCCCTCCTACACAGCTTATTCCTGCATCGAAAGAGGAAAGTCCTTTGTGCCCTTTAAGATATCTTACCCACCTGCAGAGGCGTGCTGGAAGCCTGGTTTACCAGCAGGCTGGCCTTACCTTTCCTTGACTCTCTGGACTTGTTCCTGTCCTAAGTCTGGGTTCTGGTTAAGCTAACTCACTTTAACTTCTCTTCTTGTCAACCCCTTTGTTCCTCCTGCCCTGACTGAAATGTCCCAAACTCAAATAGTTGTATAGTGAAATGCAGGTTTTAGCAAATTCCTTTATTTTACTAATACATCCCAAAACACAGTTGAGCTAGCTGTACTAAGCTGAGAATTTGGGAGCAAAGGAAGACACAAATGCAGACAATAACATAAGACACATTCCTTTTTCATTTAGGAGACATTCTTGTGTAATTAGCTATTTCATATAATGGGATTTTTTTTAAATAGCCAAAAGTAATATTTTATCACCATAACTTTTTTTTTCTTTGTGGTAGCTTTAATGAAAACTTTTCTAATATGTCTCTACCTTTCTTTGGAGCATAGTGCATATAATTTATTCTCTTTTCAGTATCACTGGAAGGTTATAATTAAAAGCATAAATTCCTGTTTCATGACCCTGAGAATCTACTGAATTGTTCAATCCTTTTTTTTTCTTAAATTCACTGACTGGCCTCAGCTGTGTATTTTTGCATTCTTGTAGCTACATTCATGTACTTTATTAATGTCCATTTTTGGTTGTCACTGTGCTGACAGTACCCCTGTCCGTTTCATCCTCCCCCCTTGGCCCCAAGGGTCTCTCTTCAAGCTTGACCAAAGCAGGAAGTGGGCTTTACATTGATAAGGTCTGGAAGGTTCCGGATGACATGGTCCTCTTACCCCCTTGGCTTTTTTGGACATCCTGGACCCCACCAAGCCTATTGCATCTTGGGGCCTTGTACTTGGTGATCTCTGTCTAGATCGTGTAACCTTGGCTTCAGTGGAACATCCTGTTTTATTCTGTTATCACTCTCCAGCATTTACCTCTCCTTGCTCTGGGAGGACAAAACGGCTTGGTTTTCATTTCCAAACCATTCTATCTCATAGAATGAGTTAGGAGTGTTCCTTCTTTTGCTTTTCTCTGGCATGGTTTTTTGGTTTTGTTTTTCTTTTGTTCTTATTCCAAAATAATCCTACATTATATATTCACAGAAAGTTGCAAAAATCCTATTTTCTTCAGAGCGGCTCATGTATCTTTCATCCAGTGGTTATATTTACATAACCGCAGTGCAGTTTCAGAACTGGAGGATTGATGTTGGTCTAGGATTGGGGTTGGTGCGTGTCTAGTTCTGTGTCCTGTTATCACATGTGCAGGTCTGTGTACCCACCACTGCATTCCGGACACAGAGCTGCCCCACCACCTCCCAGGTCTCCCAGATGCCACTCCCTCCCCTCCTGCACACCTGCCAGCAACTGATAACCTGTTTTCCATCTCTGTAAGTTTGTCATTTCAAGAACAGCAATGTAAGTGGAGTCCTACAGTACGTGACCTTCCGAGACTGGCTTTCTTCACTTGGTGTAATGCCCTTGAGATCCATCCAAGTTGCATGTATCCACAGATGGCCCACCGTCATTGCTCAGTAGTGTTCTCCAGTGTAGCAGTGGCAAAGTTCGCCTAACCCTTCACCTGTGGAGGGACGCTTGAGTTGTTCTGAGGATTGGGCTATTCCAAATAAAGCTGCTGTGAACATTTGCCTATAGGCTCCTGTCTGAATGTGAACTTTCCTTTTATATGGAATAAATGTCCAGGAGTATAACCCCTGGGTCAAATGGTAAGTATATGTTTATATACTTACCAAGAATCGGCCAAGTTTCCAGTGTGACTGTTCCATCTTATGTTCTCACCAGCAGTGAAGGAAGGATGTAGTTTCTCCACATCACCGTTTTTAATTTTAGCTGTTTTAGTAAGCATGTAGTAATAGCTCATCGTGGTCTTGATTTGCATTTTCTTAATGGCTAGTGATGTTGAGCAGCTTTTCTTGGGCTTGTTCGCCATCCATATATCCTCTTCAGTGAAATGTCTCTTTATGTCCTTCGCCTGTTTTCTAATTGGATTTTTTTTTCCACTTTTGATTTTGGAGAGTCTTTATATCTTCTAGATGTATGTTCTTAGAATTGTGGTTTGCAAATATTTTCTCCCAATCTGTAATATGTCTGTTCCTTTACAGGGTTTTTCACAGAAGTTTTTATTTTGTTCAAGTCTAGTTTATTATTTTTTTTTCTCACTTACGGGTTATGCTTTTGAAGTACACCAACCTGTAGGTCACAAAGAATGTCCCTCGAATTTCTTATAGAAATTTTATAGTTTTACACTTTACATAGACATCTTGGATCTGTTATGAGTCCATTTTTGGATGAGGTGTGTGAGGGTGAGGTCCCGGTTAATTTTTTTTCCCCCCTCATGAATGTCCAGTTGCTATAACACATTTGCTGCAACGATACTTGTTGCTCCATTGAACTGCATCTTCATCCTGGTCAAAAATCAAGTGGACAGACTTCTTGGGTGGGTTTCTAGATTCTGTGTTCTGTTCTCCTGTCCTCTAGGTCTGTTCATCTACCACTACCATACTGGTCCATGAATTTTAGAAAAATCTTCTCTATAACTTCAAAAAAAAAAGTTTGATAAGAATCACATTAAATCTATATACCTGTTCGGGAAGAAAACTGGTATCTTTGTTGTTTTTCAGTTTATGAAATCGATGTCTTTCCATATATTTAGAGTTTTTTTTTTTCCTTCCTCCAATGTTTTTGTAGTTTTTCACATATAAGTCCTAGTCATGCTTGTCAGATCTTCACATAACTATAATTTTCACATCTGTTGAGTGATTGTGAATGATATTATATCTTTAATTTTTGCTTTCACATGTTTGTTGCCATTACATGGAACCACAGTTGGTTTTTGTGTGCTTATAATCTTATATCTTGAAACCTTCATTCCTGATTTATGATGCTGAAATCATGCCCTTTTAGGATCCCGGGAAATTCCTTAGTTGAATCCTGAGTCCTTGTGATGTGACCTAGCCTCTGATCATTTCCTGCCTGTGTGATAATAGTATGTTCAAGGCTTATCTTGTACATTTTCTGGCAAAGACCCATCATCAACCATTTCTCCACAAGGAACTGGTTTCTTCATGTGGAAATGGCATTTAGAGACCACATCTGGCCTCAGGAATTGGAACCATCAGTTTTAACCACTGCTAGAGACTGACTGACTCCACAATTCTCTGTTGGAATGTGGTGACTAATTAAACCCCTTGATATTCTCTTATCTAACAGGAAATGCCCTGGTAAGGGTTTAACAATCATTTGTAAGATGACTGAGTGAGTGAATGGATGAAGGAATGAGTGAAACACATCTTGTGCTAGTCTCTGATGGTTGCCAAACAAAAAATATATATATAATATGGCCCACCCAAGAGGGAAATTGTCAGAGCAGTTCAAATCACTACCAGTCTTTCAAAGAATTCCAGAACTCCTGTGAACCACACAACTTCTCTTTCCACCCTCTCTCCTTCCCAGGGACCTCCCCTCCAGCATGGCCTCTTTGCTCTCCCTCTCCCTTTCTGGATCCACTCCAGACTTTGTTTCTCTTCTTGGTGTGAATTCCTAAGACTCTCCCTTCTCTAGACTCTGCTTCCACCCCAGATTGCTTGGTAAGACCCCACAGGAAAGGAAGAGAGAGATTGCAAATGCCCTTGATTGAAAATCTCACCACAAATAAGCACACGATGCCAACACCCAGTCAGAGAAAGCTCTGTGTCCATCCGGCGGTGTGATGTGCGACATGCATTGTTGAGTATTGGCAGCGCCTGGCCCCATGCTTAGCACATGTACACACTTCCAACTGATTTTTTAATACACAAGACGGCCCTGGGAGTTAGGCAGAGATCTCTTGTTTCAGAGATGAAGAAACGGAGCCCAGAGATCTAATATTTCTAAGGCTTTTCTGTGGCTGCTGTAACAGATTTCCACAAACTCAGTGACTTACAACAACACAGGTCTATTTTCTTGCCATGCTAGAGGTCAGAAGTCCAACATGAGTCTGATGGTGTGTAGAGGGCCGCATTCCTCTGGAGGGTCTGCAGAAGAACCTGCTTCTTGCCTTCCCAGCTCTACATGTTCTTAGACCTGTAGCCCCCCGTTCACCCTCAAGCCCACAAAGTCGCACCCTCAGATATCTCTCTGACTCTGGCTGTCCTGACTGCTTTCCCTTTTAGGGACCCCTGTGATAACTTGGACCCACCCAGATCACCCAGTATCATCTTCCATATCAGAATCCTTAATCACATCTGCAGAGTGCCTCTGCCATGCCAGGTCACATATATATTGGCTTTGGGGGTTAGCACATGGCCAGCCCTGGAGCCACTATTCTGTAGACTCAAAGAGAGTGCCTACGCTACACATGGGGACTGGGAGTTGGGCCACACCTTTTCCTGCCTGCCCACCCTGCAAGGCTGGCCTCTCCTTTGGGGACTCCTAGAGGGCTTTACCTTTGGGTAACTCTGGCGAAGAGTGGGCTGTGGTCTTTCACTCTGTTCAGACCTAGTGCCTGGTTCACTGTAATCATTTGGGGCCAGAGTGCAGGTTTGCTTGGGGCAAACCTAAAATGCCTGTTCAGAAATGTGGCCAAGGACCAAGAACAAATCCATCAGCACCTAATGAACAACAGCACGGTCTCCATGAAGACAGAGGGAGGCAATTACGTTTTATGTTACTGTGTTATGTTTGTCATGGAAATGAACTGCATGATCGTTAACAATGGTAGGGAGTGGAGATAGTTGGGAAAAGCGGCTGTTACCTTTTTTCTATTTGTATCCATTTTCCTCATTTTGTTTTCATGTGGGGTGTCTAGGCACTATGAGTGATGTTACCTAAATACACACACTGCCTGTATCTCACAGGTGTATTGTCATGGTTAATAATGTTTTCAATATACTTAGACTTTCCCAAAATGATCCTCTTTAAATTATTTACAGCAATATTTTGGGCATATCACCATTTGCCCTGGCAAATCTGAATTTGCCTGCCTATTTTCTCATTTTAGACAAATCCTAATGTCCAAATCAAATGGTTTTATAAAGCTTTTTCCTGGAAAAGTCCGAAGTGGGTAGTTCTTGAGGAAAAAGGATTGTCTGTCTCCAAAGGAAATAATCACTAATCTTCATAGCTGACCCCAAGCCTCTAATCTCTGCTTCTTGTTAGCAGGAGCAATGGCTGGACCTCGTGGGGAAGTTAATTCCTACCAGAGTGAGCAAGGAGGCCTGGCTTGTGGGTTCTGGCAGGATAGGAGGGGGAACCCTTCACCTCCTGCTTATGCACCTCAGAGGCATGGGGCTCCCCTGCCAAGCTCTGGCCTATTGTGGAGGAGTGGTCCTCCTGGTAGATATCAACAGTTGGGACTTTGACAAAGCCAAGTCCATCACCAGCTCCATTATCACTGCCTCATGTTAGGCACTGTCTTAGTTACTGGGGAGCCTGACCTAGGTCCTAGAGAAGTGGGCGAGAGAGACAGAAAGGGACAGATGGAGACAGGGAGAGATGGAGACAGAGGAGAGAAGAAGAGAGGATGAGAGGGAGGGAGAGGCATACACCCAGGCCGAAACACTCTTGAACGCCAGGACAAAGGTTTCTGTCAAATACAATGCCTGGCCTTGTGCCCCACCAGTTATTGGGAGAGGGAAGGTGGCTAGACTCAGGTGAGGGAACTCAGGAGAATTTAGGGTGGGTGGGGTGGAGGGGATTGGGTTAGAATCTTGATTCCTCTGCTTTCTTTGGGAAAGTTCCTTCTCCTCTAATAGTATCTGTTTCCTATCTGTAAAGTAGGGGTGACAACAGTAACTCAACATTTTGGAGTTGGAGCATATGCCAGGCATGTCGCTAATCAGTCTTTATGTTACCTCGTTTGTTTCTCATGCCAATGCTAAGTAATGGATGCCTTTGTTATCCCCACTGACAGACAAGCAGCCTGCTCAGTGCCCACAGCACTGAGGGGTGGGGTGGGGCTTGGTAGAGGAAGGTCCCCTGCAGTGATCTCTCTATCCACTTCTTGGTCACAACCACCAGGTACTGGGAGAACCAGCTGTGGCGATGTGTTCAGAGCACTGAGCACATGACATACCCCTGGAACATGCTCAGAAAAGTCTGCCTCTTACTACTCCGTGGGGCAGGCAGAGCAGCTTGGCAGAGGAGGATGGCTGAAAGGGGCTTCTTGCTCCTTCTGTGGAACTGCACGCAGCCCCAGGTAGTGGGATGAACGGGGGGAGCCAGGGGGCCCATTCTCAAGGAGATACATCGAAGACAGACAGGCTCACCCCTGCTGAAATGGAACATGGAGGGACCTGTCAGAACTCAGTGAAAAAACACCACTGTCCATCTCCCAGCTCTGGCTAACGGTTCTGTTGGATCCGGTGATCTGCACCTTTGGAGTAACTCCCAGGGCGAGGTAAATAATGCAAGGTCTTCTGGGCCCTTAGCCCAGCCCACGCTCCCAGAGGATATTTTCATTTCGCATTAACAAGGGATGTGGTAACCCTTCCTGAGGGTTTAGTTTATGAGCCCAGTGTTTTAAATATCTCCCACCCTTATTTATAAATTCATTGCTCTGTTGATTGTTTTACCATTGCCCTGCATTTGTTTGCCAGGCTGTGTGCGTGAGCCCAGAAGGCTCATGGGCTGTATGGTGGAGCCTTTGGTTTATACACACAGGCCACGGCCCATACTGGTGGTTTCCAGAAGCAAAGAGTTTCTGGAACATCGGGTATTCTTATAGATTTATTATCATCTTCACTACTGGCAGAGTTCTGTCCTGGAGCACAGGGCTCCTACCCCACAGTCGGGGGAGTGTGTGTTTTCCTGAAGCATGTGCAGGGGCACCGCCATGGAGCAGCAGCTGTAATCCTTGAGGCGTTGTGACTCTGCCACAGCCACGTGTGCTCTGCAGGCACAGCTTTGTCCCTGAGTCATCAAAGACCGTTTAACAAAGAGCAGAAGCTCTTTGTCATAATTACCTTCCTTTAAAGAGGAACTTTTGCCATGACTGACTTGCAAGGGAGAGAACATTCCAGAAGCATTCTGTCCCCCAGAGATCTGCCAGCATTCCTCACTATTGTTTGCTCTTTAAGAAGCACTCTCTTTCATGGCCGTACTCCTTGTGCTTGATCCTGTCCCAAGGACATGATCCCACACAGGCGCTACCATGCAGAGCCAGGGTCAAGTGGTCTGCCCATTGCCCCTTCTTCTGCAGGAGGGAGAAAGCTTCCATGTGCCATGTGCGGAAGGAAGGGAGATTCGGAGAGAAACTGTCTGACTTATCTGGATGTTTGAATCGCCAGGCTCAGCCTTCCTGACATAGCCCACTAGGCGGGGATGGCTGCCTCGGAAATGACTGGTGGTCACACGGGCGCCCACACGCTGGCCGGGGGCCTTTGCTGGGGGTTCTCACGTCCACAGGCTTGGCTGCACCTCGCTCTGCAGGCCGTCAGTTCAGGGAAGGGTGTCTCAGTTGGCCATGGCAATACACATTTAATTCTGGGCAGACATACATATTGCTTTTATGATGCCATATATAAAGTGATTTTTTCAGATCTGTCCACTCTTTGGAGAGGCTCTCAGGAGAGCCCCCTCTGGGGAGGATTTGGTTGGGGCCTATCTGGGTTCTAGATGTCTTTCTGTCATCCTTTTTAACGGTTTCTAGTTTGAGTATATTTTACAGTCTGGGTCAGAGCCAGTGTTTAAGGACCTGACTGCACATTCTACACATTGTGTTGTGTCTTTTTTCTTTTTCTACTTGTTTTGTCTTGGTTGGGGGAAAAAAAAATGTGGCTGGGAATTCTTATGCCTGAACTTCAGCTCTGTTTGAACCTTCCTCAGTCAACTTCATTCTTCCACATATGACCAGGCCAGAATTTGGGCGTGGCCTCTTATTTGTGCCCAGAACTGGAACCATTAGCTAAAATAACAAAAGACCCTGGGTAAAATATACATTGATTAAAATCCTTTTTAAAAGTAACTAGAAAAAAAATTTTTTTAAACCAAGTGAGTGGGGCACCTGGGTGGCTCAGTGGGTTAAAGCCTCTACCTTTGGCTCAGGTCATGATCCCAGGGTCCTGGGATCGAGCCCCACATCAGGCTCTCTGTTCAGCAGGGAGCCTGCTTTCCCTCTCTCTCTGCCTGCCTCTCTGCCTACTTGTGATCTCTGTCTGTCAAGTGAATAAATAAAATATTTTAAAAAAATGAGTAAACTAGAAAAATAAATAAGTAAAAGTAGCTAGAAAGCTTAAGAAGCACTGCTTAAGTTTCAAGAAGCACTTCTTAAGTTTCTTTCTCCTGGGTGAAAATCCCTGATGGACTATACCCTTCAGTGGTGTATAGGGTAACCCTGAAATTTCTTGCCTTCCTTCCTGTCTCTTCTGTTGTATAGTATCTTTCCAAGAGGAAATGGGTGGATTCTGTTACTGACATATCAACATGTGCTGAGAAGAGGCCAGGCATTTTTCCAGCATTAAAGTCTACTATCGTAGGTGTTGCTATTAGAGTGGGAGATGGCAGGGGATGGGTACTTGGAAAGGAGGCTTTTCTGGGCCTTTTTGCTGGAGTGTCACTCTGGCCCCTGTGCACACAGCTTCAGGTCATTCTAGCTTCAGATGACTTGATGATATTAAGCTGGTGATTCAGTGCCTTGGCCATGTTTGTATGGCCACCTTTTCAGTAAAACTCTAAAAAGTATCTGGTATTTAGCCCTAGAAAGAGGATGGTTGACTACATTGGTTACCTGACCACCTGCTATCCACACGCACCGCATCTGAGATCCGGCGGACACTGAGCAGGGACTTTGTGCCAGCCCTGCTCCCAGCACTGCCTCATTTGCACATGAAGGCCCTTGTGATGAGTACTGCAACCCCTATTTCACAGATGACAAAACCAAGTAGTGAGCCTGAGGGAAAAAACCAGAGCCAGACCTCATTCCAGGGCCTCTTGACCTGTCCAGGTCACACTTAGCTGGGCATTTCTAGGACCTCTCTATCTCAACACAGAGTACTGTACTTCCCTCAGCCTGGGTCTACCTGTGGACTTACTACCCATCATCTGTAATCATCTTGTACTGGCAGAAAGAGGGGGTGCTTTCTCTGTAGACCATTTGAGATTTTAATTTGAAGACCATGTTTTACCTCAACCCACCAGGAAGCAGTCTTGGAGAAGGTGAATGAGCTCTGAGCTCTGGTGCCCCTTCTGCTTTTACTCAGAGACAGACATCGTGCATGCAGGAGAGTGTCCCTCTTTTCTTCTCTTTACAGCACACAGAAGCTTCCTCTCTGCTGCTGTTAGGCGAGCCGACCCCGATGCCCACCCAGTGCCTGTGTTCCTGGCGAGCAGTCTGGGAAGCCCCAGGCCAGGCCCACAGTTTGGGGGAAAGGTGGATGCTTTGTCCTTTGGGGTAGGACAAGTAAGAGCCCTTGACCAGAGTTTCAGGTGGGAGGTGAGACATGCAGTTGGGAGGCAGAGCTGAGGATGGTACTTCCTTCCGTGTCACCTCCAGAAGCAGCCCTCCTGTTCCTGAGCTTTTTTTTTTTTTTTTAAAGATTTTATTTATCCATTTGTCAGAGAGAGAGCAGGAGTGAGCACAGGCAGACAGAGTGGCAGGCAGAGGCAGAGGGAGAAGCAGGCTCCCTGCCGAGCAAGGAGCCTGATGTGGGACTCGATCCCAGGACGCCGGGATCATGACCTGAGCCGAAGGCAGCCACTTAACCAACTGAGCCACCCAGGCATCCCTGTTCCTGAGCTTTTATATGTGTTCTTGGTTAGAGAGCCTGGCCTGTCTTTCTAATATGACATCGCATCTGCATTGTACTAAGAAGCTGTCACATGGAAGATAGATGTGGTCAGACCTCCACATTTTCAGCTGCCTCTTTGGCTTCTCTACTCCTCCTTTAAAATTCTATAAAATATGTGTTTGGGACTTCATAGACCTATCATTTTCTTTTTCTGTCTTTTAGATGTGTTCTTCTCATTGAGCTACATCCTCGTGTTCAGGAACCGTATTTCCCCATGACTTTCCCTGGACAGTGTTGCACACACCACCGGTGCTTGGTACAGTCTCACTGAATGGTCGGGTGCCCCCTTTCTTCCCTGGGTTCCTTCCGAAATGAACAATCACAGAAATTATGCCGATATGAATACATGCATGTTTGTCACGCTCTGTGCTTAAATACTGGGGGCAACTGTGTCTAAGACATAACATGTGTGTATTGAACAGGCTTCAGATCCAAACAGTTTTAAGGGAGTTATCATTTAGAACTCCTATCCTCTAATGTACCCCCACTTGTGTCTGTAATTAATGGTTCATAGCTGATGTAGAATAGATTGAAGAATTTATATAAATTTAATTATATTTCCTCATATACTTGCCCTAATAAAATTAACCATATGTCCTATAGGAAAGAATCCCTGCATGGATTAAATTGAAGTGTTTGGCAAGGCATGGACCACACTGGCAACTAAACCCGGTGGAAAGCTTGAATGGCCCCTCCCTCTCCCTTCCCACTCTTAAGGGAAAGTCAATAAAGTGTTTCCTGTTACTTCTTGTAGTTCATAAAAGCACTGAATCTGAGCTCCATGGGACCTGGGCTGTGTGCACCTGGTTCGGGTTCGTATGGCCTCTGCTCTGAGGTAGGCCTGGGGACTCAGATGTGACTACATAAGGAATGCGGTTAGTAGATTGTCTTCCCACTGCTTTCCTTCCAGGTCCTGGGCAGCTCCAAGGGGAGGGGCAAGTAGGGCAGCCACCAAGCTGGTGCTGCCGTAATTAACATGTCAGGGCTGCAGGTTGGAAAGCCGGAATTCTATGTGGCATTGAGAAAGCGACGACCTCTGACACTGGCAAGCGGGGCAGGAAGCTCACTTGTAGATAATGCCCACTGCTTGCCAACCCCCCATCCCCATTCAGCCAGTGCCTGAGCCCTTAGATCTAGGTGTCCAGGGGCATTTTCCCCTCATGGATGATTTTGATCAGAGCTGATGGTCAAAGACCCCAGGGATTGCCTCCCAGGTTTTAACTTCCCCAAAATAGAGAATTCTCATTTTGCCAACTCCCTCAAGAAAATGTTGGAGAATCAAGTGCAGAGCCCAAAAGCACTTGGAACGTGCCCTTCCAAATGAGTCCTCCTCTGAACCACTGCATTACTCAGCACAGCTGATTTCTCTCTGAGAACCATCCCTGTGCTTACGGTCGGCAGCCGGCAACCCTTCACCTTGCTCTTCATGAGTCTGGCACCCTGCTTTCCCAAGCTTTAGTGAGCTGAACTTTTACATTTCTGTATTATTTTCTTTATTACTAGCGGATGGAATTAGAAGGTTTCATTTTGAAATGTAGAATTAAAATGGGAGAAGACTAAGGAAATAATTTCATATAAAACCATACACACATTTATTTTAATAAAGTGAAAATAAAGGAAAAATCTCCTTGACTTAATGCTATAATTTTCCTGTAAAGTCAATGTAAGTTTTAAATTAGTACTTTGGAACTATGTGATTAAAAAAGCCAAGTAGTCTGTATGATGGGCAAAGTACTAAACGCACGCCTTGCATTCATTCTGAAAGTTGTTCTCCTGGAACAAAAGTGATTTATTGTGGAAAGATATTTTAAAATACAGAAATCGAAAGACAGTAAGTTATAATCTTACCACTCAAAGTTAAGTGCTGTTAACATTTATATATACACATGCAGAGAGAAACACACAGGATTATTTTCTGTGCACCGAGGACATACTCTTCTTTCTTTGAATCCCAAATGGGTGCTCCTGCCCATGCTGTTTTGTATCTGTGTCAGGATTCATTTGACTTCTGGAAACAGAAACCCTAACTTCAGTAAGTTTAACGTGAATGAAGTATATCACCTCGTGAAATAGGAAGCCAGAGAGGATGGTTTGCCGGCTGGTTGGTTCATTGACTTGGTCAGGTTATCAAGGCAAAAGACTTAGCTACTTCCTTTTCTCTCTGTCCTGCCACCAACATCATCAGTTTCATGCTAAGGTTATTCCCTTCGTGGCTATACAGTTGCCACCGTGGACATCTGGACAGCACGCTTCTTCATTCATGTCTGGTGGAGGACGTGGAAATCCTGCCCTTCCGTCTGGTGAGAAGAACTTAGGTGCGACTGCCTCAGAGCAAGGACAGTCACCAGTTAACTGCCCCAGGCCGACCAGCTCAAGCCAGGGTTCCTCTGTCAGTCCCTGGCTAGAGGGATTGGATCACCATGACTGGTGTAGACTGGTTAGTGTCAATTCTCCAAACCAGAGGCCTATTGTAAAATGGTGGGGATGTGGAGTAGATGTGGGAAGTCAGCCCCCAGTTCAGTAACCTGATGTTATCCCAGAATGTTTTATGGACACGTAGGAGATTCATAGCAAAGGATCACTTAGCTTACTTTCTCATCATCACCTTCACACTATTGTCTCGTGTGCTCTGACTTTCAAAATTCTGTCCCTCCTGCTTTTGTCTACACATGCTTTCCCCAGCGTTGCGATGGTGGTTGGCAGTCTCCAAGTGTGGGACCTCCTGCCTGGCCTCCAGCAGGGGTGAGAGCTCGCCCCAAGTGTGCTCCTCCCCTTTGTCCAGCGGGTAGCCTGGGTCCCATGCCACTTCCTCAGGTCTTGTATGTGGTGCCCATACCTGAACTGGCCTCTGATGACCAACATCCAAACCTGGTCCTGGGAATGGGCCAGCTTCCTGGCATACGTGGCGGCCTGGGCTAGGCGTGGGCACAGCAGAATCAGGGTCTGTTAGAAAAGAAGACTCAGAATGAATGCGTGGTAAATGACCTGCTTCAGTGTCTTTAAAAATTGCTCTGTTCTTAAGCATTATAACAATGATCTGAATTATCTGAAATTAAGAAGAATGTCTTCAGATGGTTCAATTTTCATTTTAAAAACTCAGTTTCTTTTGTAGAAATGCTCTGCTCAGAAAGAGTTGGATGAGAAGAAAGAATAAAGTGTTCTGGGGAACTGATCCTCATTAATCTAGTGTTCTCTAAAGTTTTGGCATTTTTGTGCTGTCTTTTTTGGCATAGACAAGTTTTTCCTCATAAGTTTTGACTTAAAATGGTCTAGAAATTAAACCTAGAAGGGCAAAAAATGAACTTAAAGATACAAATTATAATAGTTGTAAACTTTAATATTTTTATTCTTTATGTACTTTTATTTTCAATACCCTTGAGACAATGTCATAATAATATAGAGAATAGGCATTTTTGAAGAATAATTCTGAAGGGATATTAGGCATATTTGAAATTGCTACAGCAAAAATCAGATGTTAGGGAAAAAAGTTATGACATATTCAGTTTTTTAAATTGTACTATTTAATGTGTAACTTAGGTGTAATAAATATTCATATTTAATTTTAGGTGCCAGGGTAACATATACTAAAATAAAATGGAACAATTTCTATGGCTCTATAAAGGAGTCATAAATAATTATAGTAAAACTTCTTTGAGATATTTTTATGGAACTAAAAATTGAAAACTTGTTAATAGGGAAATTTTCATAAGTGAGAAAGGAGGTAGGTTAGTCACAGAGACCTCAAACTGCAATATATCCTATGGAACCCTGAATAAGCAGTAACTTTGTAAGATAATCTTGTATAATGTGCAAAAGTGGAGAGTGTTTGAAGGGGCTTTCCAGAAAGCATCGGGAAGAAAAAGATTATTATTATAGTAAAATTCATGTGAAATCACGCAGTTTGCATGTTTTGTTTTGTTTTTTTAATGTTACCAGAACAGAGATCTTACCTGAATTTGGAAGGGCTGCAACTGTCTAGGCTTTAAAATGAACAAATAAACGTATTCCCTGTAGAGTAACAGCCTGTGGGCAGCAACGCAGCTCACTCCAGATCCCGGGTGCTTCCGGCATTTGGATAAGAGCAGGGACAAATGGGCGCTTGGGTGCTCAGAATGTGTGTCTTTCTTGCAACGCCCAGTCCACCCTTTGTATTTTTTTGCTTTGTTAACAAATTCTGCAAATTATAGCAAGAGCAAAGGACTACTAGGACACTTATTTTCATTGAAAGCTGCTTGGATTTATGGAAGCTGTATCTTTGTTACTTTTCTTCCTCTTCTTTTAAATAAGTACTCTGGTGAGTCTGTGTGTGATCTGCCCAGCAGAGCACTAATCCACATGTGGGAAGACAGGTCCTCCCTCTGCTATTGTCACGTTGCTCTGTTACCTTGAACAAATACCTTAGCCTCTATGATCTTCACTTTTCTCATTTCTAAAGAGAAGGTGGTGGGTCAAATGTGTCTCTGAGGTTCCTTTTTGGAGCAGAACTGGGGCGTATGAGGAAGGTCTCAATGATGATGGGCTAGACTGTACTCTGGAATGTGGGGAGGTGACCCAGGTGAAGAACGTACAGTCTTAGCATTAGTGGTTATAGCAAAATAAAGTCGAAGGGGTCAGCACTGCCCATTGGCAACTTTTCTTCTATCCACTAGTCGAGTAATAGAGGTACAGAGGCTCTAATGAGGCTCCTTGGGAGGTAAAGGAAATTGCAGTGAATTCTTTTGCCCCCAGTCCAGGTTTGGGGTGATTCAGCCCTGCATTTGCAAGGTTTGTGACCATTATATGATCAAACAGCCCTACTTGAAGGGAAAAGACCAGCTCTTCTGGAATTTGTTCTAACTTGTTACACATTCCCAGAGGAAGCTTTGAGTTTCAACAGACCTTAGATATATCTGTTCCAAAATGTTGTCTTCCTCACAGCCAAGGGTCAGAGGGTTCAGACCCTCCCTGCAGGAGTGTGAACTGAGCCAGAGAAGGCTTAGCCAGCACCATATTCCTGAGGTCTGCCTGTATGTTTGTTTTTTGTCCTTCCAGCTTTTCTACATCCTGGATATCCCTTTCTAGTTGGCCTAATAAATTAATTTGCCTTACGAACAAAAAGTCCCATGGGGTGGCTTTGACGCTGTCTCTTGTCTGACACAGAGCCATCACACTGGAGAACCAACTGGTGATCCTCGCTGCAACCACGGGTGATGCCGGGGCTTACTACGCACAGGCCGTCAACGAGCGGAACGGGGAGAACAAGACCAGCCCCCTCATTCACTTGAGCGTCGCAAGTGAGTTTTGAAATTTCGAATGATGTTTCTGAAAGTGAAAAAATCTTGATTTAATTAATATATGTCTCATGGGACATTTTGCAGTAAATCTCTCTCTAAGATAGTGGTGATGGTTTAAGATTGATCCAGTGCCAAGGGGCATCTGGGTGGCTCAGTGGGTTAAGCCTCTGTCTTCAGCTCAGGTCATGATCTCAGGGTCCTGGGATTAAGCCCCGTATCAGGCTCTCTGCTCAGCGGGGAGCCTGCTTCCTCCTCTCTTCTCTGCCTGCCTCTCTGCCTACTTGTGATCTCTGTCTGTCAAATAAATAAATAAAATCTTTAAAAAACAAACAAACAAAAAAAAAAGGATTGATCCAGTGCCAATGGTTGCTTTCTTTGAAGTAGTATGCAGAAAACGGAGCACAACAGATGATTTTGACTGTGAGCTCTTATCTGATTGGGGATTTAAAATATTTTTGCTTTCGCAGACTGTTACTGTGTACTGTTTTGAACAACAACAAAAAATCCTGATTTATAAGGAATTGTATCTATGAATCTTCTTGGAGACTAGATTAAGCACAGGTTATGTAAGTTTAATTTAAAAATAAGATATTTGAGAAAATACATTATACTAAGTTGTGTTAACATTAGCAGTATTTCTTTTCTCGAATTTTTTTTGAAGATCTTATTTATTTATTTGACAGACAGAGATCACAAGTGGGCAGAGAGGCAGTCAGAGAGAGAGGAAGGGAAGCAGGCTCCCTGCTGAGCTGAGGTCCCGATGCAGGGCTCGATCCCAGGACCCTGGGATCATGACCCGAGCCGAAGGCAGAGGCTTTAACCCACTGAGCCACTCAGATGCCCCCTTTTTTCGAATTTTTATCTATTCATTTTTTTAGAGAGAGAGAGAGCAGGGGGCAGAGGGAAAGGGAGAGACAGAATCTTAAGCAGGCTCCACGCCCGGCCCAGAGCCTCACACAGGCCTTGATCTCACGACCCTGAGATTATGACCTGAGCCAAGCAAGAGTCAGATGCTTAACCGACTGCACCACTCAGTGCAATTGCACCCAAATTAGCAATATTTCGTGTTTTTTTTTTAAGATTTTGTTTATTTATTTGACACAGAGAGAGAGAGATCACAAGGAGGCAGAGAGAGGGGGGCGAAGCAGGCTCCCTGCTGAGCAGAGAGCCCGATACGGGGCTCGATCCCAGGACCCTGAGATCATGACCTGAGCTGAAGGTAGAGGTTTAACTCACTGAGCCACCCAGGTGCCCCCCAAATTAGCAATATTTCTTAATTTCAATCGCTGACCATTTTTTTTTTCTTACCTGATTTAACTGAATAATGAAGAGAACACAAATTACAGTTACACCTTTAGTTTATTTAAGGAAATTTTAGTTTGCGGAAACTTAGTTTAAACATTTGGCCTTTAAAAGAAGGCTCGAAAAAGTCTACTAGCTAGAGCTGATTGCTGCAGCAGGGGGAAATGGCCAGAAGCAAAAGCTCTGAGCTACAGGAGATTAAAACGTGCATCTCTCAAGGCAGGTCGCCAGATGTTGGCAGCGTGAAGTTTCTTGGGATGAAATGCAATGACACTGTTTCTGAGAGCATACAGTTGGGAAATCGTTGTACATTTCAAAACTTGATGATCACATCAAACAAAAACAAATTAAACGGGTTTGTCTGTGTAGTAGAAGATGTTGTCTTTTTATGAAACACCTCGAAGGGACAGCTTTTCCCTACAGGTGGTTTGAGAAGTCTCGTGTCATACATAGGATTGGATCACAGTGTTTGCTCCTCGTGCTCCCTGAGGGATATGATTGCGTGAAGTTGAGTAGGACTGACTGGGTGAATGTCTGTAGCAAACATGGGTCAGGAGACCGCAGGGTTAATTGAGTGTGCTGCCACGGGCCTGTCACCTTCCTGGTAAGTGCTCCTCAATGGCCGTCATCCTGCTGTCAGCACCTCGTTCCTCGGAGCTGAATCCTGGTCTCTAGACCACAGACTAGGTGTGGACTGGGCTGTCACTATGGCCTTTTTAATGCCTTGGAGAGTTATGTGCATTGATGGGATGTGGGCTTCACAAAACACAGGCCATGATGTGCTATTTAAAGGACCCTTTGAATCATAATAGAAACAAATGTGACTTATCAAGATTTTTTCAATATTGATAATAAAGGATGGAAATTATATTATCAAATAGATTCACTACTTTAGTGATTTCTGAGTTTTATAGTTAGAGCCATTTATTCTGGTTAGAAAAGTGATTTAGCATTCAATTGTAATATATATACCAGGATAATAATTGGTCAGATTGGGAGAATTCTGGGTCAGAAACAAGGAAATTGACCTTAGCCAGTTGGAAGAGGGGGAAAAAATTCCACAAATCATCTGGTTACCATGATGCTACCGTCACAGAGCTGTGGAATAGTCTGTACCTGTAGTTTCTGCCATGCCCATTCTAGAAGGGCCAGTAGGAAATAAAACTAATACAGTGAATTTGTAAGTCACCATCCTAAGGCAATACCATGGTGTTAGATAATTGGAATATGTAAATTCTTTTTCAATAATTTCAGCTTCTACTCCAACCAAGAAGTATATTGGAAACAGCTCATGAATATTATAATTAACTGCCTTGCATTTTGTTCCCTTGTGTGTTTTTATCTTTTCATTGGCACCAGGTAAAATGTGTGGATGGTGAGATAGAAAGAGGTTGATGATGTGGATGGACTTATTGTAAATCTTGGGAGAAAACCTGCATATTGTTTCCTTATATATTTGCTTTTTATTTGGGACCAAGTAACGTGTGAGGAATCAGAGGGTTGAGGAAACAGCCTTATTTTGATTCTCAGGATAACATGCTGTTGACATATTGGATTTAGCTAAAAGTTAAGTGGCACTCTATTATGCATTTTCTCACTGAAAATTCTACTTTGAAACCTTTAAAGACAAGAAATATTGATAAATCTGTAGACACCCCCAGAATTGTATATGTAAGGGCTGCTCCTTTCTGGATCACACGAAATGTTTTCGGCAGCAGAACCAGCTCTCAGGTACATGGCCAGCGCCGGGTGAGGCCAGAGAAGGGGGACGTGCAACACCTCGGGCTTATCATGGGGTTATGTGTCCTCAAGACCTGTCCGTGCTGGTGGTGGGACACGCTGTGTGCTGCAGACTTAGATATCTTGGTGTTTTCTTCTGATGGAGGCTTTGTAAAAACACCAACCAACACTGATGAAATTTCTTAAAAACTTGCCAGCCAGCATTTTTGAAGAATCAAAAGGTATTATCACCAATTATCATTTAATGAAGATAAATTTTTCTTCAGCAGCAGGAGACTAAAATAAGGAAGGTTTATGTAGTGAATACGATTGAGGTGGTCAGGTACTGGAAATTAAATTCCTGGTACTGTAATTAATTTAAATTTGTAGAGCGCCAGGTGGCCCCACCTCTTGTTTCCTGTCATAATAATAAGCCATTCCTCCTGCAGGACAGCCTAGTGTCAAAGTGGAAGAGCACCCAGGGGCCAGCCTCGTCTCAAAACATCCAAATGAGTGATGCCCTAACACCCAGCTAACAGGAGGAAATAATGTATCTTCCCAAACAGTGGTGTACTATAGAGTTTAAAACCTCACTCCCTTTTCAGTCTCTAAATGTCTTGGCTACATTTGAAGCTTATGGGAAGCAAAAATAGAGGATTGAGATAAAAATAAATAAATGTTTAAAAAGCATGGCAATTAGAAGGGAAACGCAGCCCCTCCCCCACGCTGCCTGCTGTTCCATGCGTGTTTAGGAGGTGGTGTTACTGTCTCTTCCCATTTTGCCCCCTTTTGTGGGGCTAAAAAAGACAAATTGCAGCGAGACACTTCCTGTCCAGAAGGAGAGGCCATCTCCGAGCTATCCAATCTCCTGCTCCCCTGTGAAAGCCGCTGCCATCTCGAGGCTGGATTCACTTTGAAGTTTTAATGTGACGTGCAGCCAGCAGATGTTAAGGACGTAGGTGGGACTGTGGAAGCGTCCTGCATGAATTTTTCATAGCCGGCTCCTGCAGCTCAGGTGCATGCCAGAAAAAGAATGGGCTGAGCTCACCCGAGAGTAGACGTTTCTATTCTGAGGTCAGACCCAGGCAAGCTTTATAAACCTGTCAACCTGCTTTCGGTTTTCACTTTGAAGATTTTACATTGAGTGAACTTTGGTGGATCAGATCTTCTGAACTGAATGAATACGTGAATAAGAGTTTCTTCTTAAAATCAGAGAAAAGGTAGAGTCAGGAGATGAGAGGAATTCTGCACGATGATGAGTCCATCATTGTGCAGATGCTACTGTGCACACCTTGACACGGCCTCGGTGTGACCCAATGTGTGAGATAGCCAGGGTAATGAGAGCCTCTGGCGGGGCGGAGGGTTGAAAAGGAAGCGGTGCCCATCTCCTTCCCGTGTTTCCACCTCTTTCCTTTTAATGCCTCCTCTTCAAACCACGTCCGCAGGTAGGATATCATTTCAGCTGATCCTCCTTCAGGCTGACAGACCCTTGCTTTTCATTCTGAAGACCACTTAACATTCTTTTGTCCTCTATAATACTAATTTAACTGCAGACCTCATATATGTGTAGGAGTTGAAAGTGGATTCCCGAGAATAATGTCTAGGAACAGTCGTCTGCGAGAACCACCTGGTAAAACATGGCTTTTGTGCGCCCAGATAAAATTCTCTCACATTTTCTTTGTGCCTTAAATACTTCTGGGAGAGGGCGAGGAAGCCTTTCAAGTGTACCCTGACATGATACCCTTTTGGATTCCCGAGGCAATAGGAACAGTTTGCAATATTACCTGAAACCTGTCTAAGACTAAGTGTCCACACCACAAATGATGAATTTAGAATACAGCTATAGCTTCATACGCTGGACAGAACTTCACTGCCAGAATTTTCAGAAACATAAATAGAAAGTGTACTTTATGGTAGAGTAATGAGTTAATCATTTAGGATGTATTGAACCTTCTAAGGGGGGGTGTGTAATGAAGCATAAGACATTCTCTGGTCCCGGCATCCTGGAGCTGGTTGTGAGCAGAACGGAGTGTACCCTGGGGTCCCTAGAGCAATTCTGTAGTCACTCCATCGGTAAATAAGCCTTGTGCATTCACCCCTCATACGTGCATACTCAGTTATTTAGAAATTAGAAGCACGTAACTATCATACAAAAGTGATGATGGTGAAATAAATGCTGTCTTAAGTATCTTGCTCATCATGAACATCTTACTAATCTCAAAAATAAAACAAGTTATTTTACCAGCAGAAGTGGGTTTATTCAGGAATAACAGAGAATCTAATTCAGGACAAGCAAACTATGGCAAAACCATAGGCAAGTTCAAGAAACAAAACAGGAGTGTTATTTTTGGAGAGCAAGGAGGAAGTTGCAGGGGAATTTGAACAAAAGTCTGTTGGAGAAAAGCAAGAGTTCATGGTGATAACATTTCCTGATTGGCTGAGTTGCAGGAGTGGTTGATTTATTTTTGTTTTGTTCTGTTATTTAAAGACTATTTATTTATTTGAGAGGGAGAGAGAGAGAGTGAGTGTGAGCAGCAAAGGGGCAGGGGGGAGGAGAGACAGAATCCCAAGCAGACTCCCCACTGAGTGCAGAACCCCATGCAGGGCTCAATCTCACTACCCTGAGATCATGACCTGAGCTGAAACCAGGAGTCAGACACTCAACTGACTGAGCCTCCCAGACGCAGGCATGGTTGATTTCTTGGAGGAGATGCATTACATGTCTTTCCCTGTTGGGGCCTGGAGTTGAGGATTCTTTGTTGGTGGGTCTGTAATTGACAGTTCCTTCTGTAATCGAGGGCAAGCATGGGCTTTCCCTTCCCACCCCCTGAGCCCACTTTAGTGGGGTTCCCCTTTATTAACTTTCAGATTCATTTGGTCTTTAGTTCGTGTCTCATGGTACAACAGACACTTTGTGGTGGTCTTCGTAATGATGGTTCAGTTTTTTGGACAAATTCTTGAGGCATTTGTTTCAGGAGAACTATTTATCTGGTCCCGTTGCCTATGAAGAGCCCGCACAGACAGCGCAGACCTGAGTGCTGTCGTCTGTCGTCCTCATTCGAGCTCCCCTTGGAGCACCTTAGCTCTGAATTTCTTCCCATGGTCACTTGTATCCGCGTATCTGTTCTGTGAGAGTTAGTTTAGTTAAAACCAAATATAGTTGACCCCTGAAGAGCACAGGTTTGAACTTCATGGGTCCTCTTCTATGCACAACTTTTCCAATATACAGTACAGTTCTATAAATATATTTTCTATAAATGTATTACGATTCTCATAATAACATTTTCTTCTCTAGCTTACTTTATTGTAAGAATATAGTATATAATTTAACCCACAAGATGCATGTTAACTGACTCTTATGTAATCAGCAACAGTAGACTATTAGGAGTTAAGTTCTGGGGGAGTTATACACAGATTTTCAGCTGTGTGGGGTGTCAGCAACCCAAACCCTATGTTGTTCAAGGGTCCACTCCACACAAGTGGAGTCCACACATGCCTCCCCACTGGCAAGTTCTGAGATCCCGCAGATACACACACATGTCTGTGCACCTTCTCAAAAATGAACATGTTTAGCTCTCCCCCCGGGGGTCACGTGCATTACAGTGTGTGACATGGGGCCATCCCACTCAGAGACATGTTTTGCATAATAAATGGTATTAGTGAAGATCAGTTTTCTTCTTATGGCTCTGGTTTTAAAACAGAGATAAAAATGCCTGTTCTCACATTTGTTTCTGAACTACAGATGTATGTTTATATGGATTAGTGACAGGTTGAGAATCAAGTAGAATTGGTGATTCCCAGCCAGACTTCAGCTTAAAAGAAAAAATGAATAAAAAGACCAAAGATGAGGAAGGCAAGAATAAGTCCATAATTCTCTCCACAGCCCACGTGACAAAATTGCATTATTTCTGTTCCCTACCCTGCCATCATCCGTCTTCTTTTCCCACGCTGCCCATCTTTTCCCTTTCTGGCCGATTTCAGCCCAGCCTCCCCCTTGGTAAATGTTAGGGAATCAGGTTCAACTGTGAATTGTAATGTGCCCTCAACCTTTGAGTGAATCAGGGATAGCTCTGTATCCCCAGTCTCCCAAAGCAGCCATCTTCACACTGGGCAAGGCAGGCCTCTCAGGGGACACACAGATTTCTGAGGGGGCAAGCAGGCCCATAGACTTTTCAGGGAGTCTATTTCCAGGTGCTTTCTTGGGTTCTTTCTAAAACCAGGTGTGTGTGCTGAATCCCAGAGGCTCTCTGCCCCAGTTCCTCCTTCACAGGATGTGAGTCACACACATCCTGAACCTTTAATACAGGCCCCGTGTGAGGGTGTAAATGGCCAGGTGCCAAAAACAAGGGAGAATCCTAAATGTCACAGCTGGGTCAGAGTTGTGGAGGTGAAGAGCTCTAATAGCTGGGAAATAAATCATTTTATAAATTAGGTGTTTTCACTTTCTTGCTGTCCACAAAATGAGGCAGGACCCACACACATTGTCAGTTGACATTTTATTACAAATAATTTGGGAAGATTGCTAACACAGTCCAGCACCAACTTGTAGGACAGGAAGACGTTTCAGCCCTTTTGCAGTTTGAGGGGTGACGTGACTAACTCTAGTCACTGAAATGTAAGTGGAATGAAGTATGTCACCTCCGGACCAGGAATGTAAGAGGCAACAAGCCACCTTCGTGCTCCCCATTCCCTGTGGCTGGGCCATGTTTGGAGATGGCGAGGCCACAGGCCGGAAGCTGCCCAGATATCTGAATCAGCATGTGGACAGAACAGCCCGGAGAGTCACCCAGTGGAGTGGGGAGTGTTACCGAGTGGGGAATAAGCCTATGTGTACTGAGCACTGTGACTCCAGACTTTGTTTGTGATTGGAACTAAAAGGAGTCTCTCCTAACTAATAAATTACTGTGTGTAACTCAGAAGGGACTAAAAGAATTCAGAGATATCCTTGAATAAATTTCCTCCCATCCTCATGTGCTTTTCTACATGAACATAATTTCACAAGAGTTGTGTCTACAAAAAGGAAGTAGGGTTAAATAAAATCTTAGGAAAAAAAAAGGAAGTAGGGTACGAATCAGGGTAAAACCTCTGTCCATTTCACGGAGAGATAAATTTTCAGTGATTTTTTTTCTTTTGTAGGTAGTATTCATCAAAATCGGTTATATGTTTGTTTTGATTAATTGAGTACAAATAATAATTGTAACAGTAACTCAATCCAAGAGAACTTTTTTTAACCCCAGAGCCATATGGTTGCTGGGAAATTTTAATTTATATGCACACCTTATCAAAGGGTGTGATAGGGTGATCAATAAAATACTCTTATTCACGAAATGTAATAAATTACGACAAAATTCCTTGGGAGGTGTGGAATAAAAATGCAGGTTCAAGAAGAAAAAGGAATGAGGATAGATTTCTGGCCACTAAACACTAGAATTCATTCATTTGTTTTTCTCAGTGCGTGATGATGTGTATCCGATCCTTAGACCCACTCAGTCAGGAATCTGGATTCCTTTGGACACACATAAAAGAGTACCGCAGACTTCTCTGTTATTAAAATACACCAGCATAGTCAAATATTAAAATACATGAGAAATTCTGTTCTCTGCAGTCCTTGAAATCGGTCTTAAAAAACATGAGGTGTTAATGTGGTTAACGTCAGCTGTAAAAGAGCCACAGAGTTTTGCAGAATTCTTCTAGGTGATGTAAGAGCAGAAACTGTTCTGAGCTATATGCAGATTTGATGATAATTTGTAAATAAGTGTACTATTCAGGGAGTCCCTGAGGGAGAAGCAGAAGTAGGGCCCCAATGAGCCTTGAGCTCTGGATTGGCATTTCGTGGATGTTTTCCCCATTAAATCTCACAACAGCCTGTGAGTCCATGACCAATACCATTGCAAAGATGAGGGTACCAAGGCCTCAAGAAGTTAGGTCATCAACCAAAATCAGAAGAATAATGAGTGGGGAGTTAGGGATGCAAGATAGAGCTTTTTTGAGCCCCCAACCCCCTAGGTTTTCCTGTGAAAAGGGAACAGCATATATTTTGGATGCTGTATGGGCTTTGGTATCAACTTGTGTCCAAGTGAGGGAAGCCAAGGAGAAGGCAGAGCTCAGAGGAAGTAGCCCTCCCATTGTATTGGAGATTTGGTCAGGGGCTTTTCCACACCCAAGTCTCAGAGGGGCTTGGTTTTGACTAAAGAGGGAAGCTGTTCCAGGGGCGCCTGGGTGGCTCAGTGGGTTAAGCCTCTGCCTTCGGCTCAGGTCATGATCCCAGGGTCTTGGGATTGAGCCCTACATCGGGCTCTCTGCTCAGCGGGGAGCCTGCTTCCTCCTCTCTCTCTCTCTGCCTGCCTCTCTGCCTACTTGTGATCTCTGTCTGTCAAATAAATAAATAAAATCTTTAAAAAAAAAAAGGGAGGCTGTTCCAATGCCATTACCCACTCCTAAGAAACATTCAGTCTCGGTAAAGCCTGTGTACTGTTCACGTACACGCAGCTCGGAGACTCGCACACTTTTGCAACCACACAGGGACGCTTGGGTGGCTGTGACAGACCCCACTCACTCACCGGAGCCCAGATGGGCCAAAGGGTGTGGTGGGAGAGGTGAGAGTAAGCTCTAACTAAAGGATGGTGCAGCGGTAACTTCCGGTTCCTAACAGCACATTTGCCATCCCCCATCATGCAGTGCGCACCCTGCAGGTTACAGAGTAAGACATGGTCTGTCCCGGTGACGTGCACACCCATCCTCATGTTCCCACCCATTCCTAGGGACCTGCCGTGGCAGATTCTGCCCGGGGAGTGAGCCACATCCTGGAATGATGGGCCAAGTGGATTCAGTAAACAAAGCATCATACTCCTTCACATCTCCCAATATGGGATGATTTTTTAAGGGCAGATTTTTTAAGGGCAGAAAGGTCATCTGGTAGTGACTTGCCTAATCAGATTTTAAAACTCCCCCCAAATCTATCTTTAATATTTTTCAAAACCACCTCTCCTACCCCCTTGTGAAATACCTCAGTTGAAAATATTATATTCAGACATCTAAACACAAAAGCCTTCTGACCATGGCAGTCTAGGGCTGTGACTAGAGGTAGCTCTGATCATTTTACCCTTGACTCTGGGATCTCACTTCACCTTAGCCAGCAAACAGCCACATGCCCGCATTCCGGTGACCAAGGACTTAGCAACCTGTCATTGCAGGCGCTTAATAATTAAACAGAACATTTCCGAACTTGTCATGGTTTGGGAGGGGCTCACCACTGCGACTCACTCGTGCAATAAGAACCTTGCCAGCCCAGATCCCTTCAGATGCCACGTTCACTGAAGCACTCCATCTGCTCTCGCTGTTGCTATAACTGATATGAAAAGATAAGCGATTTTTAGAGGGCACAAGCAAGGGAGATGGAAAATTGAATTTTCCTTGCAGTCATTTCATTGTCTCTAACATAGAGCCATTGCACATCTCGTCTGGGGAGATCCTAAACGAAGTCGTGGTTATCAGCTGAGATGAGGCCACAGAGCCAGTTGTTAGTTGTAAATAGAGATTTTTGTGAAAATCTGTGTTTACTCGGTGGTTGGCTAGAGTCGACCACCATGCTTAGGCCCCTGGTGTTCACGCTTTCACTCTTTTCTAGATGAAATAATCGCACTCTGCTCTTCCTGGTGTCTCCTTCCCTTTTGTGAATGGGCTCAGTGTTCTGAAGGCACTAATCAGGAAACACCTGTCCAGTTTGTCTTCCTTCAGAACTTCTGACTTTTGCTAGCTCCACACTGTCCAACCTGGGCTAGACTGTCTTCATAGCTCATCCTTCTGGAAAAGGAGAATATGTGATTTTCTGATACGGAGGGAATGAGGAGAGTGGAACCAATGTCTTTAATAATGGCCGGGGTTGTGGAGGGCAGGCCTGATAGCCCAGGTGCTAACACTGGTTTCGAGCAGTCAGGTAAGGATGGGAAGACATGATCTGGCCTGACGTGGGATCAAAGTGTGTGAGAGCGGTTGTCATAGTTTGGGCCCCTATAGCAAAATGCCGCAGGCAACAGACATTTCCATCTCACCGCTCAGGGGCTGGAGAGGGCCACTATGTCAGGTTCCTGTGAGAATCCTCTTCTGGGCTGTAGACTTCTCACTATACCCTCACACAGTGGGAAAGGCCCCCTTTTTAAGGGCACTGATCTCCTTCACAGGGCTCCATCCTCATGACCTGATTATCCCCCGAAGGCCCCACCTCCTGATGCCATCACCTCCCATGTCCCCCTTGGGGATTAGGATTTCAACCTAGGAACTTTGGGGGGGCAGGAAAATGCAGGATATTGTGGTAGGCAAAACAGTCATCATTTACTGAGCGTCTGCTCTGTGTCCGGTGTGTAACTATTATACGTAATCTCAGCCCTCGTTTTTTAAAAAGCCCTAAGGGGTCAGTATTATCCCCATGTTACAAACGAAGAAGCAAATGAAGGGAATAAACAGCAACACAAAGCTACACAGTTAATTACATGTTTTACTTTCAACCCCAGTCTGTCTTCTCCCAAAGAGATTTTCACCATTTTTATTGGTTGAGATTATTTATATTACAGACCATTTTCGGCTTTTAAGCTCATGTTGGAAGTTCTTACTCCGGTTGCTGCTTTTCTGTTTGCAGCCTAACAACTGGTCACCTTCTGGTAACAGTCCCGTTCCTCCTTTACAGCTTTGTCATAATGTTTTATCGCTGATCACCATAAATGATGTTCTTTCGGCTCTTATAGAAGGCAATTATAGCACATAATTAAAATTGTAGATCTTTACAGTGTGCTTGTGAATATTAAATCAAGCCTTAAGAAAATCAAGCATAAAGCATCTGTTAAAGGAAAAGGTCACTCAGCAGCTCTGAAGACCATCACCAAACTCAGAGAGCCAGACTCCCCGCTTTTCCACATTTTTGTCTGAGGTGTAAAAGCCAATGGAATTTATATCAGAAATAGTAGGAACCAGAAATTTATCTTAAGATGTAGACCCAGTCTGTGTGTTCTGATTAGCAAGTTCTTAGCAATAGCCCCACCTGTGATTCTTTATTCTTTTAGGGAGTTACCCAGCCTGTACCCTCTCACATTTTATGATCTCCAGGAAGACCCTCCTCGACACAAAGCCAGTTCCTACCCTCGGAGCCTAGTGTAGTTCTGTCCTGTTGTTGTAGGGGCTCCCAGAAACAAGACTGCTGGTTGTCAGTGTAACTTGCTGTTTGCCCAGGGGTATTTGGGAAGTGTAGCTTTTTCAGGCGGAATCCCAAAGATTCCACAGATTAGGAAAACGTGAGGGGAGAATTTTCCGGTCCACCCTGGCTACACACCTGAACGACCGTCTGGGAAGTCTGAAGGCTTGTCGCCATTTTGCGATTTTCCTGGGGAACAAGATTCAGACACCAACCCAGAGGGGCAGTAGCTCCTAGTGGAACTCCCGGAAGAATGGCTGTTTTTCTGTTTGGTCCCCAGAGTGGACTCAGGAGTCAGCATCGGAGCTGGAGACACAGGAAGCCAGCAGTGGCGACCGCCGGCTGGCCCCGGGGGTTAGTTGGTTGTTTGCTTGTGTAAGTGGAATGGACTTGGGGGCTGTAGCCCACATGCCGTGGCAGGCCCCACACTCTGCTGCCCCCTTCACTTTCCTGGGCAGGCCGTAGCACACTCCAATATATTTCCCCATCAGGATGTCACTCTGAGGCTGTATTAACGCAGACGGGGTTGAATTACACCACAGTTGGCTCTCCAGTGGGAAGCTTTCCAGCACAAATGTGCTTCAGGATTCAGACTTCTCCCTTTCCATCCCTTAAGACTTTGGGAAGCCCCTTCATCAGAATGACTTACGCGTGAGACCATGCGCAGAAGTGGCAGAAGTGGACCTTTGGTTCTCAGTTCATTTCAGAAAGTTGAAGTGGATTCACACTTTTTTAGCCTACACCGGAAAACTTCTCCTGAAATGAGAAAAGAACCTCAGAAAAAAGTCTTGCAAAAATGTTGCTATCATAAAGAAATATGAAATGAACAGGCAGTGTTTAGAGCCTTTTGTGTCTTTGTTCGTTTTAGTTATAGTATTCACAAAATCATGACTGTAAGCATGTTCTTGATAAAAATCCAGGAATTTTTAGTTGACTTGAACCCTGTGCTGGCCTGAGATTAGCTGAATCATATCCCCCTCGTAAGTTTGTACGCAACAGACGGGTGGTGAGCCGTTATGCCCCCACCGGCTTCTGTTCTGTCGGTCAGTGTAGATTTTGACTATCAGTCCAGCCTGGAAGAATACTCGAGAACGCATAAAAAGTAAGCTTGTCATCACTGTGGAAACACATTGTGTACTCGGCCTAGGGTCCCGGAGTCGCCCAGTGCCACTCCTCTGTACCCTACTGTCCGTCTCTACAGAATAAGCAGCTGGGCAGGCTGCGCTGGGATTTCCTTCTGCCTTTACAATCTGCATACCTCAGTTTTGTTGCACAGCATATAATCCCTCCTTTTATAAATTCAGATTTCATTTCTGCTCTTAAATTCAGAAAACCGAAATGCATCTCAGATTGGCGGCCGTATGCTTAATGCTGAGGAGACTGGGTATGACACACGTTCTTGCCGCTCACGAGCTCGAGCTCTGCTGAGGAGAGGCAGACCACGAGTGAATGGCAGGGATAGGACGTGTGGAGTGTCCCGTGGAGTGTGCGGAGGTGGGCGTGTTGTGGAAGCACAGGCTGGGGAGCGTAAATTCGGCTCCCAGGTTGGAAAAGCATCCTTAGCCAAACTCTGTCACCTTTTCGTTCTTTTATGGAGAGATGCACTCCTGGTGACATGATGAAGGCAAGGAGCTTTGGGGTCGAACAACTCTCTGTTCAGCTAAGGATGGTTGCAACCGCCGTCCTGTTGTCTGCTCCCTGTTTCTCATACCAGTGTTCCCAGCAAGACTGCGTTTCCCACACGCTCATTCCAGTAAGTGTCCCATCTCGATCTCTTACCAGCATGGACGTTTCATGAGGGTAGGCTTTTTGTTCCATTCCCCAAAAGCAGCGAGAGGCACGCATGACAAGCAGTGGGACCTCATGAGGGCTCACTCAGTGAGGGAGCAAGAGTGCCTTAGAACCCAGCACACTGCCTTCCCATCTCTGCTGCTCAGCCCTGGGCAGCACGCCTCTCCACGCGCCCACTCCGTCCTGATCCTCCCCACCTCCACCTCCTCACGAGCCTGCTCACCAGCTCTGTCCTGCTCCTTCTCCCAGCTCCTTCTCTTTTGGTGTTCAAAGCTCCTTCTGGTTTTCCTGACCCCCAAGTGTGAGGATTCTCCATTGTTTTTAGGCCTTAGGTGCACTATTTCATTTTGCTTTTCTGCTCTTTTGTTTTCATCCTGGAGAATGCCTTCATTCTTGTGACTTCATGTATCACTTGGATCAGGTGTTATCTCCAGACCTCAGTGCCAGGCTGAGCATTCAGTCTTCAAGTAGAAAGTTGCATGAAACGATGTAAGTCCTCAGTGGCTGTGACATTCTGATTATCTCCTAATTGTTCAACTTATTGGTCTGATTTAGTCAGATGCCCTGAAATGGAAGGCATGTCCCCAAGCCTCACCTCAGTTACTGACTTCTTTCTTGAGCTGTGGCCACTTGGCCCATTGGTGGCCGGCTTCCCTCTCTGTGGCACTGTCACTCCTGCACCAGGCCATGCTTCTCCTGGTCTGATGCAGTGCTCGGGACACTGTGCCCTGAGAATGACATCCACTGTGTTGCTTGCCGCACGATTTCACTTGGAGATTCAATTAACCTGTCTCCTTAGGCTTCCTGTGCAGAACAGGCTCTTCTCCTAAAGGACCCAGGGAGTCCTCTCACTGCCTTTCCATATTTCCACCTCTTCCTTGTCCCTGAATATTTCACCTGAATCCCTCCTTCTTTCAGAACACGTATCTATCTGTCCGTTGGTCCATTTATCCTTCCGTCCATCCATCCATCCTTTAATCTGCTCACTCAACATATGTTTACTAAGGACTTAGTGGGTGCCGACACTGTGCCAGGCATTGACATCAAGGGTTTCTGCCATATCAGCTTATGTTGGTGGAATAAGAAGGGCAACAAGCACGTTTAATATGATACAGGATGTCCTAAGTTAGGGAGTAGTCATTTTCCCATTTAACCTAAGTGTCTGCCAATTCCGTTTCTAGTCCTTGGCCTGCTGTAAAAGATTGGGCTGGTAAATATAAAGATAGGCAAGATTGTATGTTGAAGAAACACTTCGGGGGGAAGAGCTCTAATAGATCTTATTTATATGGCCATTGGTGTAGACTTAAATAGAGAAAATGGGGGACATTTTTAAGAGATGGATTATGTGAGAAATAGAACCAGTCAGTAGAATTAACAGCCTTCGAGCCATGGACTCATTATTCTCCTGAGCAGGGCCCTTCCATGGGCAAAACTGCCGGAGCCCGGAAAGAACGCCAGCACCTATGCTCCGTGAGTCCAGTGTGTCAGACTGTAATTCAGAAGATGAGTTGCTTTACAAATGGACTATTAATAAAAGTTCTTCATCTTTAAGCCATTCAATATGTGATTTGTAAAAATTGATTTCCTTATACCTTATGTTTAAGTTATGTATATAACTTATAGACATATACATAAAATAACTTGGATGGAGAAGTTAAAACTACAACATTGGGCACTAGAGCTGCCAAAACAGGATCCCACCGGCTGGTGTTCTAAACCGCGGACATTTATTTTCCTACAGTTCTGGAGGCTAGAAGCCTGAGAACAAGGTGCTGGCAGAGCTGCCCTCTTCTGCTGGCTTGCTGCTGGAGGTTTTCATTCTATGTCCTCACATGGCTTTTCCTCTGCGCACGTGGAGAGCAGCAGGGAGAGGGCTGGTGACTTTTCCTCTTCTTAGAAGGACACCAGTCCCCATCAAATTAGGGCCCCATCCCTATGACCTCCTGCTTCTTTAATTACCTTGTTAGAGGCCCTTTCTCCAAATACATACTGGGGACTAGGGTTTCCACACACGACTTTCAGGGGGACAGAGTTCAGTGCTGAACAACTACCCCATCCTTGTTGTGGCTTCTTTCTCAAAGTATAGCCTCCCTCTAGAGGACATGTCCACTTCACCCATCTGTGGGCTCTGTTCCATTTAGTCCACCCAATACTACTAAAAATACATGAACTAATATTTCTATGTTGAGACAAACTCTTCAGTTTTAAATAATACCTGATGAGCTGGCCGTGCTGGGCCCACATTCCCAGTTTGGACAGTCTGCAGTTGGGAGCATTCTCTGGGGGCTGAGGCTTCTGTTTTCCTGGGGAGTGCAGGGTTTGTTTGGGGAAAACATTCATTGTGGATTTCAAATTGTTGCAGATTTATTTTTTTTTAGAGGGAGAGAGCGGGGTGGAGGGGCACATGGGGAGCAGCAGAGAGAGAAGCTTAAGCAGTCATCACACCCAGTGTGGAGCCCAATATGGGACTTGATCTCACAACCCTGAGATCATGACCTGACCTGAAATCAAGAGTCAGACACTTAACCAACTGAGCCACCCCAAAATTTAAAATAATTTAGCCATCCTTAAATTATTGCAGATTTAAAGCATCGTAAGAGGCAGGTGTTTTAGAGTTAAAAAATGAAGTCTCTTTTTGTTCTTGAGAGAGAAGCACAGGTCACTATGGAAATCCCAGCATGGGGCACCCACACAGGTCTGGGGGACTGGGAAGGTTTCCCCTGAGGAACTGGTATTTGACTGTGACCTTAAGGTTGAGTAAGAACCGTTAGATGAAGAGCTGGGGAGGAAGGCCACCCCGATGAAGGGAATAGCCATTGAAATTTCTCTGTTCACAGACTTTAGACATACCTACTTACCAGATAAAAACAAAGCCCTGCCCTAGCAGAGGGCCCAAATAACCATTGGGAAATGGGAACAATGCTTTAGCAGCCAGGGGACTCCACCAGACACTGAAGATCTGGTGACCTGGATCCACATCCCCCTCAAGACAACAGTTAGCTTGAGCTGAGCGGATGTGACTCACTTTCCACCGTATGTCTGCTCCTTGACCACAGCCCCAACTCTCCCGGGCTGTGTCCCTAATAAGGAGACCAGCCAGGTGTGAGTTATTATAATGTCCATGCTGCTATCTTTCTTATAGTAGAGAACTCTTGCTCTCCCCAGCCTCTGTCCAAAATAGGGCAATAAAAGTTAGACAAGGAGGTGGAGAGCATCTCACGCTGCCCGATGCGGTTATTTCGGCCGCCTGTCTGCTTGTTGCCTACAGGCGGGAGTTTGGGTGAAGGCCCGTCAGCGGTGCTCACCATGAACAGGTGGGGTCCTCTAGATCAGGGATCTCCGATCAGGGCTGTCACTTCGGGACCTTCCGTGAGGGGTGCTTTACCGAACTCGGCTTCCACGACAGACGCACATCCTGTCTCCTGGACAGTGGTGCCCGAGGAAGCGCCTCCCACTGCAAGGTCCTCTCCCACCTCCCTTCACAGCCGAGGGCTCCCCCTGTCTCCCCTGGTGCGTTGCTCTAGACTGTCCAGCCCTCCACCTGCCAGACCAAGGACAATTCCAAAGACAGGCCAGTGCTGAGAAACTGGGTGACTTTCACAATGGGGTAAGAAATCCTATTTAAAGTCAGGTGGCCTACAGTTCCCAGCTTTCAGCAAAATTGAAGGAGGACCTCATCAAGTTGTCAGCCAATAGATCATTAAAAATAATGTTTGATGATAAATTACTGTGTAATTTGGGGCATAGTCATTGGAACGATGTCAAGGAATTAACACTGTTCTAACAAAACTCCTCCCAGGGCGCCTGGGTGGCTCAGTGGGTTAAGCCTCTGCCTTCGGTTTGGGTCATGATCCTAGGGTCCTGGGATGGAGCCCCATCGGACTGTCTGCTCAGCAGGGAGCCTGCTTCCTCCTCTCTCTCTCTCTGCCTGCCTCTCTGCCTACTTGTGATCTCTATCTGTCACATAAATAAATAAAATATTTTTTTTAAAACTCATTCCATTCCCATATGCTTATGTATGAAAATAAGTTTTCTCACTGCATACATTTATAAAAACAAAAAATAGAAATAAAATTGATGCTGAATGCTTTCTCATTTTAGCTGGAAGTAATATTCATCCATGAATACATGAACTAATTTTTTAAATAGGATCATTCATCCACAAGAGAGGTATTTCCAATAAAAGTATACTTTTCCATGTTCAATATTTGTCAAATTGGTAATGATGAATGTTGGTGTGATTATTATTACTAATAATTATAATGGATGACCAACCAGAATTTTTTAACATTTAGAGTTTTGGGGTCATGAATTTGAAAAAAAAAAAAAA